>VDFB02309937.1:461943-524774 GCA_007258455.2 Sequoia sempervirens | reverse complement strand
CATCTTTCAATACAGCAGACACAATAACGCTTATTGCATTTGGAGCACCAAACAACTCTCCCTTTGTCATCTCTGTGGCACTGATGGCACATCAGACTTCCTCCCGCTGACGATAAATGTGATGCTTTTCTGGTCAATGAATTGTCCTGAGACAGTGCACGTTCAATTCTTGTGAAAAAGACATGCATATTTTAATTCTGCAAATTTCAAACATTTAGACACAGTAGATCTAATGCAAGAGAAATATAATATGTCAAGATAGCAGGTAAAAAATACAAAATTATGTAAAGAAATGGCCAGAAAATCAACTGCAGTTATATATTTGCTTCTACTACACAAGAATCTCATACAGAATTACATTTGAGAGAGCGAAAAAAGATTGCTTTAATAAAATCTCTAGGGTTCAAATCAAATCTTCAATTCAAATGTTTGTACCTAATCATTAAAACAATAACAACCATCATACTGCTAAAGATCAAAGAAAATTCAATCTCTTTTGCTGTGATAATACCATCAAATTTTGATGGACTACATTAAATTGTAGACCTACTCAATCAATCATAACTGCTTACCATACAAATGTAAAAATAAACAATATCTGGCAGCACTGGAAACATGAGTAGAGTTATACTTGAAAAATAAATTAGCAAATAAAACAAATGTAGTGAAATATATAATATCGGTAAAAAGTTGTCACTATTGTTTGGCATCAACATTAGCACTCACCTTTATGCAATAAAAGGCATGCATTACACTTTCCTTAAGACGTGTATGTGTGCCTATTAAATATATTTTAAAAAAATTAATTGCTTTGTGAGCAATCTGCAAATCATTTACATGGTTAGAGACATCAAATCAATGAACTTGAACCATCCAGCATTCCAGCAGCTTGATTACAAATAATAAACACCGATAACAAAATCAAGTGAACTGAAACTTACCTCAAAGCAGTAAACTTTATTGTAGGGGCAAGAGAAGTGAAGTGAATATTATCTGATTAATTACAAAGAATTCAATAGTAGTAGGTAAGTTGCTGACGACCATCCAAATCAATAGCTGGCGTGAGATATATGGCATTTTTAAGGTTTAAGTCATGATGATGTTTGTTACAAGTAGAAGATATATCGTATGAGAGAAAAGGCATGCAAGTAGAGGTACATGTAGAGCTAAACTTGTGACTAAAAATTAATGATCATCCAAGCGACTGGGCACTGGAGATACAACAGTTTTACATTTTAAGCTGCATGTGCAATTGGGATTGAACAAATGGGCAATGATTGATAATGTGGGATAGCTGTATAGTGGCGATTGTAAATAATGAATCACTTAATTAGGTCTTGAAGGTGCCAAAAAACAGTCTCGCCTACTCGAACAGCTATGTTTCATTGGGATTATGAACATTTGCACGCAAATGTAGAATGACAAAGCAGGGAATTATATTAGAAGAATACATCTTGTTACTATTCAATGCAAAAAAACATATAGGACAAAAACAATGTTAAAAATTCCACACAGATTAACCATCTATTTCAATCCATGGAAGTGAAACCAAATCCAGCAGATATCTATCACAATCAACTAACCACCATAGACCTTTGAACAAAATAAAAAAGAACTGGAAATCAGAGTAGAATGAACTGAACTGCTCAAATATAGATTTCCGCTGTTACTATTGAAAAGATCAATTCTCTAAAAATCACTGGTGGAACGATTGAAATAAATAATAGTGAAATCAAATTACGATAAGATCGCCAACTTGAAGCAGGTGCCTATCACAATCAGCCAGCTTCTCACGCCAAGCCATTATAAGCTACAATGCAAAGGGCTTTGGCAGCCGCAGCTGCCCTGCATTTTAATCTCTGCAAATGGGTTATTACGCGATATTGCGTAGCGGAACTATAACAGTAAATTGAAGCAATACATCAAAGTTAAACAACTGCTTAAGAACCACTAGAATCTTCCTCTAAAGACTCACCATAATCCCCTTATTTCGGGATTTCCTGACGTCTGTCCTATTCGCCTCATTGGTACTGAGTTTTGGCAAATTCGTATCTACCTCTCTTGGGACATCCACAGCAGCTTTATGCTTATCAAACAGCTTTGAAACCAAATGCACTACTTTCCCTTTTACTCTCTTATTTCTCATTGTGGAATTGTAATTGTGATCATCCTCGCCCCTTATTTGAGAATCCTCGGAATCATAATTTCTAGTGTCTACTTCCTCATCTTTCATCTTACGTTTCATGAAATTCCTCTGCTTCCTTTCCACTTCTTCTTGCTGAGGTGGATTCCCAGAAATCTTTACACGCTCCTTTTGTTTGTGAAGATTAGACGTGACCCCCTTATCGCCTTTCTTCATTTTATGTGTCTTGTTTCTGCCACCTCGGCGTTTAATTAACTGAATATAATGCTTTTCGCAATAAGAGCGTTCTGGCATTGCACCACATCTCCATTGTTTCCCATCTGACCGATTACAACTGAGCTCATCAGGAACAACATCATGCCCCCCGTGGATGACCACAGGAATTTCCATCAAACCAATGCGCACAAACTTCTTCATGACGCGTGGCGCCTCCTCCTCTCTCGTAATCCTCATGAAGGTACTGGGCCAATAATCAGGATCCTCCTGCTCCTTCTCCTCAATAACCCTCGTTCTTTTCATGCTGTTCCTCTCGGGAGGAACAAAATCACGCTCCACCGCCTCGTTCTTTTCTTCCTTGACCTTCTGCTTACGCTTCTTTATGTCTTCTGCCGAATTGTAAGCCTCTTCGGAGACGGTCTTGGCGCGCTTGTTAGCTTTGCCCCCTCCGTCCGAAGAGAACGTTTTTCTCTTAAACCCGCCCTTGTGAGATTGTCTTTGATGATGCTTCGGGCAAAGACCAAGCCTGCAGCGCCATGCTTTCCCATCTGAACGCCTGCAGCGGAGCTCGTCCGGGACACCACCCGCCACCGACGCTACGAGTTTTCTTTCCCTCTTCCCCATGCGAACACACACCTATTCTGGCACCTCCATTTCACCGCCGTTTCTCACTATAGCAGTGGAAGCGCTGTTTGTTCAAATGATTGATTCAGCTTCCTCTCTTACTCTACGCGCCACCTCCGACCTTCATTTTCAAGTTTTTACGCTTCCCCGTATATGGCCACTGTCCAAAATTCCTTCGTCCTGTCCTGATTGTTGCACCGCCTGGAGTTTATCTTTCATGCAAACTCGTAGATTTAGTTAGTCTTTATTTAGTTTTAGACAATCAGTTTAATCATAATTCGCTTTTTGTTTAAGTTCTGATTTCTGCTAACTGGCTTGGTTATCACCGTAACTGCCAGTCTTTAAACTCATCGAATAATGCATGCAAATGCACAGTTTGTTTTTTTAATTTCTGTGTGCTCTGTTATGCTTTGTTTTTTTGAGTTATTTGCTTTTTTTCTTTTTCTTTTTCTTTTTTTTTTTTTGTTATTATCTCATAACCTGTGGGTGTAGGAATTAGGTTTGGTTTCAGATTCATAACCTGTGGGTGTAGGAATTAGGTCTGGTTTCAGATTCTACACTGATTTCTATCAGCTGATTTGCCGAGAGGATAATTTGCGTTAAAGCCTTTCTTTGTGATTAAAGCCTTTCTTTTAATTTGTGATTAAAGCCTTTTTTTTAACTGATACATTTTCAGTTCTTTTCATTAAAACTCTAAAATTTAAAATTCAATGTCTAATTTATTATTTATATAAGTGCAGAAAAGCCTTATAACGGCGGTATTTCAACAAAAATTTGCTGATAGAAACCAGGCTACAAATCTACCGCCAGCACTATCGGTTGAAAATTGTCGCCACACCCGATCGGCGGCACCCACGCGACACCTCCCACGGTGAATCATTGGTAGCGGTGAATTTCGGTGAAGTGCTACGGCGAATTTTCCCAGAGCTTCAACCGCATGCACCAACCAACGTCAGATAATAGCTCTCATATACCACCACCCATTCTCGTAAACGAAGATTGGTTATTGAAATAAATACTGGTTAACAGCATTATGTTCGACTGCCATAGGGAGTTTTTGATAAATTGATTATTAGATGATGAGTTTGTTTTTATAATACATTGTTAATGTTGATGACTCAACTATTTAAATTGACGGTCAGATTACAATGTTGAAATATGATTAGTTAAAAACAAAGATGAATGAAGTATTTTGCAAATATAGTTTGAAAGTATAGTTGATAAGACAATTTATTTGGAAAGTTAACAATATATATTAAATAAAATAAATTTAAAACAGTTCTAAAGTAAAAGATATCAAAATATAGTAAAGTGTGTGTATTGTCAACCTTTCTCTTTTATATTGTATAAGCTAGGACGGCTAGTATATATGCTAGGTTGTATTGGCATTTAGTGTTGTATTTGTTACTAATTTCATTTGATACAACAAACAAAAATTATAATAATGCTTAGTATAGCATTTTGTACAACTCTTAAAATTAATTGTAAGTGTTGGTGTAAAGTATAGATTAATATTGGAGAAAATTAATTTATATTATTTTAACCATGTGAAGCTTATAATAAGATGCAAAAATATATATCCAATAATTTTTTAGATAAAAGATATTTTGTTATTTTTAATTAAATAATTTATGCATAAGTTATCTTTTATTAAGATTGCAAAATTAAGATAAATAAAAATAAATAAAAACTTTAATTAGTTAAAGATAAAATGACTTAAATTAATAACACTTAAGCAAATTAAAATAAAATTAATGAAATTTCATCATTACACAATTGAAAGTATGGCATGGAAGAATTGTTCTCCTACTTGAAATTCTTATAGTTAATTGCAATTTGAAACCATACCACATTTGATAAGATAGTTACATGTCAAATGGCGATGAAATTATAGCAATAAAGTATAGACTTGTTCCAAATCTTATAACAAAATTTAATGAACTATCAATATCTAAAAAATAAAGAGAAGTATTTTTCATATGTACTTTACATCTTTATCACAATCATTTTTATTGTTGTGTTATATTTGTGTACTAGAAGTATTTGATTTTCATCTTATGGAGATATATCATTGCATTTAAAATATTTGGTATTATTGACTATGGGAAAAGAAAAATTCATTAATTTCCCACACAAAATAATCATTTTATTACAAGCAAGTATCCTAAGTTCTAAGTATTAAATGGATGAAAGAGTGGTCATACTTACTCCAAATAAGGTGCATTTTTTTTAAAAAAAGGGGGTAAAAACTTTATTAAAGCAAGAAATAAGCATTACAAAGATTTTAGGAATCCAAAAGGCTCCCAATAAAGAGGAGCACAAAAAAACTGACCAGGACAAAACCACCCCACCCACAACAACAAGAACCTCAACTAGCCAAATCATCAAATACGACCTTCTCTAAATCATATCTACAATCAGGGGGTAACTGCCCCCATCCCTCAATCTTCCAATTTCCATCATGCTTTGAAGCCCACTTGGCCAAACTATCAACAACCCTATTCTATTCGTGCGGGGTGTGGACAAATGACACCACCTCCAACATAGAACACATCTGCAGAATCTGATGAACAACCAAAGCAAGTTGCCAATTAACATCAGTCAACTTATGCTCATTCAACAAATTAACAACAATATGTGAGTCAGACTCACTGATAATCCTACGCCAACCCAAAGCACAAGCACTCTCAATAGCCAAGAGAATTGCCATCCCCTCCATAAGGTTGTTAGAATGCCACCCCTTCTGAATGGAAAAAAAGATAAGGTTGTTAGAATGCCACCCCTTCTGAATGGAAAAAAAGAAAATAACTGAGCTAGAACAATCTCTTCCAACTCCTCCAATCTCATCCAACCCAGGATTACCCTTAGAGGAACCATCAGTATTGATTTTCAAAATATCCATTGGAGGGGGCACCCATCTTCCAACTCTTTGAACCTTCTTTTTAGCCTGCTTATCTCTTTTGACACAAGCCAAGGCATAAGTCAAACATTGTAAACCCAATCAAATTATGTAATCTCATCATCACTCCTTTCTAAGGGGTACACCACCTCACATTTAGCTTCCACCATCTCCTAAATCATATGAACAATTTTGTGCTAAACCTATTGAACCATTAGCCTATCCCCATGAAAGATCCTACAATTCCTTTCCAGCCAAATTTTCCAAAGGATGAAGGTAGGACCAATGCACCACACAATTTGGAGGAAAGAGGCCTAAGAAAGAGATCTTCCCATGCTGCTCCAAAACTCCACAAGGGAAGACACATGAACACAAGGATGTTTCCAAACATCCCACCAATAATTCCAAAGCAACATAGCAAAGGAGCAACAAAAAATAGGTGGGAAGAATCCTCCTCACTGCAACCACAAAGAACACACATCCAAGGGCCTTGGAATCCCTATTTCCAAAGATTATCCCAAGTCAAACATCTATTCCAAGCCAAAGTCCACACAAACCAATTACACTTTGGCCATGAGAACTTGTTCCACACATGTCTCCACCAAGGAACCTCCATCCCCCCAAACTTGCAAACTAGCAACTCTTGATACCCATTAGCCACAGTGGAAACACCCTTTGGATCCAGACACTAAGCAAGAATATCCTTATCCTAAAGGGAGCTGCACTGTCTACCCGCCAAAATATGCTAAAGAGCCACACAGTATTCCTTTGAACCAACAACCAGCCAATCGCAGGGATCCTTCCACCTAGCCACCTCCATCTGCCCACAAGGGTAAGAAGTCTTAAAATCAATCACCCTTGACTAGCCAACCTCCAAGAATCTCTAGCTAAAATTCAACAAATTCAGATACTAGCGCAAGATGGGAGGGAAACCATCCCAGGAGTCAGACCAAAAGAGAGCCTCAGCCCCCCTATTACATATCCAGAACAAACCCTCCTTGATTAGAGCAACTCCTTTCTTAAGCATTCCCCAAATCATAGAACCTTTCCCCGCTAGAGAATAACGGGAAATTTCCTCCTTTGGGACCCCCCAAAGGTACTTATGAGATAGAATCCTAGCCCAAATATGATCTTGTTCTAAACACCACCTCCAATACAACTTAGCAGCCAACGCCAACCCGGTCAGAGTCGACTGCCACAATCCAAGACCCCCAAATTGCTTCAAACTACACACAATATCCCATTTCACAAGGCTCCACTTAGAAGACAAGCTGCCCGCCCAAAGGAATTGTTCCAAATAAGGTGCATTCAAGTGCAATTAGGATTTATAATAAGTTAAACAAACTTGACTAGAAAGTGATAAATTGTTATTTGGCATGGGTCTTAGCATGTATCAATAACATGGAAACCTTTCATTTATACAAAGTACATGTTAATGGTTTCTTTGACAACTATTCACATGGGATCATGGATTCATGCAATGCATAATTCTTGTTTACAAGATTTAAATCCAACAAGTTTTAAAACATAAATTTTTTAATCCTTTATACCAATTGATAACAAATATAAAGAGAAAACATCAATGACACTTGTACTCAATTTTGATTTGGCTTCCTCAAGTTATTTTCATATCAAAATTGATAGTGAATCAAATATTGATCTTATTAGAAGAGAATGAGAATGTGTATTCAAGGATTCAATAGGGAATGTTGATCCATCTTGTATCAGATGATTAGTCAGGCTTCAAATAATGAAACTATACTTCGAACATAACTAATATAGCATGAAATTTCTTTTCATTAATCAAATTGACAAAAGGCATACCTAAGAATGAGAAATTTTATTTAATAGTTAAATATTTTTTGGAGACAAGTAAGATCTACTCAAACATAAATTTACAAGCACTAACTTAAACTAGACAAATTTCTTGTTTGTGTGCACCAAATAATTTTTGGGACATGACTTACTATGTTAAGTTGTCAACTTATAAAATGGATTTCAACATTCAAGCAAGAATTTATTTTTCATTTATATATGAAGCTTTAGAAATAGGTGTGTCTATTAGTCAATCACAAAATATATCATAGCTTTATTCTTGTCCCCTAGTGACATTGGCAATTGATTTCCTGGTCTAATTGCTCTTGAAAATATTATGATATTTATAACATTATTCTTTTTGAACATCATATAATAGGATTTTGTGTCTTATGTTTGATGCATAAAGTTCTTGCCTCTTTAAATGGGAAGGTTGGAAAAAATAATAATTTTTTTATAAAAAATTAAGGAATTTTAGTGGCTATATCGAGTTGCTATAGCAAATGTATAATATCAACACAACAAAGAGAAATAAAAAATGATTTTTTCATTTGTAGAAATAGCTTGTTATTGAATTTGTTATCCCAAGAGTGCTAACAAGCAAGTATTTATCATGCAAATGTCTTCATTTAACAGATAAACTGGACCAAAGTAGGAATTATAATTCTTATTGTCAAGGAAATTCCAAATATCATTAACTTTGATTTGAACTTGAATATTGACAAGACCAAAAAGGAGTGAAACTTAAGTGCAGATTGTCTAAAAATAGTTTGGTTGTAATGAGGGAAAATTATTGCAAAATTAACCTAAGCTAAAAATGGGTAGTCATGCTTCCCACATTAAAGACCTTACATGTTAAAAGGGTTTGGTAGATGTGGCACAAGGAGTCAGATTTCAACAAAACTCAAATAAGAGGTAGTATAATAACGGATCCCTTCCCAGCTTAAAAGTGGAAAACCAATCCTTGATGAAAATTAAAAATTATAAACAAAGTACAATCAACCTCTAAAAATTAATAGGACAACTTATCTAGCATAAAAAGGTGTAACTTTGGTGTAAATTATACAACATGATGAAGTCACCAAGGGTATCTAGCAATAAGGAAATGCATTTATGATGTTGCAATTATGTGAATGCACACTAATGTATTATGCACTCATAATATAGTTCAATTTATATTCCAATACCTAGGAAAATGTGAAAAATAAATAATAAAAATATCACCAATGGTACAAGTTTCATTCAAATTGGATCTAATTATTTGAATATAAATAATATATGTCATTGCCATATTTATCATTTTGAAAAATCAAATAGTTTTACCATTTGTATGACCCTTGGAGCATCATTCTTCACTCCTATACCTCTAAATGGCTAAGATATAATTGTGTAGGTCTCTTGAATATGTTGTAAAAGGTTGTAAAACATCTAGCCTTAGAAAAAATTATACTTTTTTAATAAGAAATTTCTTAGTGAAGGAATCGTGCTAAACCCAACCCATCCCAAAAAATATATATATTGGATATAGTCATGGCCAAACCTATCCTAGTAACAACCAAAGATAAGCAAGATCATGGCCAAATCCATCATCATAACACTAGTAATAAGTTTGTTCAAAATTGAACCAATTGAGTAGATAAAACAAAATGAAAAGAAAATATCTAGATTGAAAGTTAGAATGATTGGTCTATCAATTGTTGAGTTGGTTTCAGATTTAGAGCCTTTTTCTTTAAGTTTGAAGTATATTTTCATTAAAGAGAGAATTAGAAGGTTATATTCATCTAAGGTATGAGTTCAAATTTGCAAATCATATGAAATGGAGATGACAAAGAATAAGGATGAAGAACAAGAATGACATTGTCATAATCATCTAGGGTTTGAATTCAAATTTGTAAATCATAGGAAGTGGATAGATACCAAAGTAAATAGATAGCAATATGAATAAGAAATATGTTATTGGTTGTATGCCATAGCCTTGTGATCTTGAAACCTTGCATTCATGGATCTATTGCAATAAATGTAATAGTTGGGCTACATTTCACATTTTTCCCTATAAACCATTTGTCATTGCCAATGGGAAGGTCATGTTTAGATGGACAAATGCACCAACATTTTCATGCAATGGAAATGACTCTATTTTTTGAGTGTTTCCTTCACTCTAGGATATCACCTTTGGTAATTTAGTTTTACTCAAACATGCAAAAATAACATGAAAGGAGAGTGCTAGGGATAATTTAGTTAATTCCACAATAATAGATTCATTCTAAATTATGTATGTGACCTTCCTTCTTGCCTATCATTGTAATCACCAATATAACAATTAGCACTATGATCTAAGTAGAAATTTAAATCTCATGGAATTTGGTGAAGATAGAAGCAAGTTTAGGACTTAAATCTCATCGCCTAATTTGTTTCCTTGATGGTAACCTTAAGATAAAATTCAAAATGAATTAAAAAATGGGAGGAAAATGACACAAAAATGGCCAAAAAAGTCATCAATTTCTCATCCTCCAATAACAGGTAAAATTTTATAACCAACCAGAATAAAATGTAAAATATCATAACTAATAAAGTTGTTAATAATTAATTTTTTAAATAATTCTAGTTAAAAAATGTAACAACAAAAAAAGTACACCTTTTCTTTGCTTAATTTAGGAATAATTAATGATAAATTGGACTTAATATCACCTTGATCAAGTGTTGTGATGTGTTTTACACATCCACATTAGGTTTTGGGCCCTTTTAAAGCTAAATAAACTTAACTTTTCCTTAATTTAGTGTTGTAAAGTGTATTTATTTACACCTTCAAATTAAATTTAGGAGGCTTGTAAACTAAATGGACCTAATCTAGTGTTGTAATGTGTTGTACACATTCATATTAGATTTGTTAGGAAAAGGTGTGTTGTACACCTTGCATAATGTATTTGATGTTAATTATTCTTGGGGCCATTTTATGTTATATGTAACATTGGGACATAAGTTAAGTTGCTAAAAATGTAATTATTTAATATTGGGGAAAATAAATAAATAAAGTACCCAATATTAAATATGGGGACATGGTTTTGTAATCTCATGGTTTTAGTCACATGGTTTTGTGTAATACCACTTGGTGGTTTTGTGGGAGCTTGCTTCCATAAAAGCAACCACAAAGGTAGTTGTTTAGGTTGGTAAGTTTGCATGTTAGCTCTTGTTAGCATTTGTGAGGGTTTGAAGCATGGCATGGGATGTGTGGTTACATGCTTGTTCACATGGATTGCTTGGAGAGAGTTTGATGCTTCAATGGTCCTCATGGAGAATATAAAAATGTATTGTAATCTTTATTGTTGAATAATACATGAGAGATGGATGCTTTTGGACGCTGGGTTGTTTTCCCTCTTAAGGGTTTTCCCAAGATATATCTTATGTCATATTTTCATGGGTATGTTGTCTATTCTCTTGCATGTGGATTTTGAATATTTAGTTGCATAGATTTCTCTTTTGGGTTATGTGGAAATTTTCTTTAAATGGCTGCAAGTTTCCAACAATTGGTATCAGAGCCATGGTTGTGGTTGAATAACCCTTGGTTGAGAAAATTCTTGTTTGAGTTTGAATCTATGCATTGCATGAGAGAATGAAAGGCATGGAAAGATATGAGGGTTTTGCAAGTTGTTTATTGCAGATCTAAGGGTTTTGGGTTTCTATTTTTATGGGTTGTTTGCAAATTTGGGGTGAAAATTTTTGGGTGAAAAGGGTTTTTTGGCTATGTATTCAAATGGGGATTTTGTGGGGGAAAATTTATAGAAGATCTCCTGGAACAAAAAAGACCTCATAATTGGATCTGGGTTGGCCAAGAGACGAATTTTGATATATAATTTGACTTATTTTGGTTACTAGAAAAAAAATGCAATTTTTTTTTTGTGAAATTCCCCTTTGTTGTTGTACAGTCGTCAATATTTTATTCAGAAAAATAAAAATTTGAAAATAAAATTCCTCCGTCAATTGAAAAAAAGGTACTTGCAAAAATAAATTAAAAAATTATTATCAAAAAGGGGGCCGAAAAAGGTTTATTGAAAAAAATTAAAATAAGTATTATGGAGGGGGGTCAGACCCCCTCCCCCATCGTCATCATACTTTGCGTTTACAGAGCCTGCGTTGGCAAGCTTACCAACTACACGGATGTACGGGCTACGGCCTGGCCATCCCTATCGGCCGGTAGGGTACCGCCGACAGGTCGTGCCAGGTGGGCCCCACCATCCCCTATGTGGGGATTAAAAACAAAATAAATTAAATTTGTAGCCGTCATTTTAAAAATAAAATATGTCGATCCTTTATTTTTAATATTTGAAATTTAATTGCAATCCATAAGATTTTCGGGTTTGGGTACAAGGTTTTCCAAAATTTAAAAATCGAGCTTGATTTAATATACTTTTCAGATCCACCACCAGCATGAGCGACGCCGCCCGGGTGGGGCCGCCGCCTAGCCACTAGGGGTGGTTAATTTTTTTTGCCTCACATACAAACTATAGTTTTACTTAGATGAGGGGAATAACTTTTGACCAGGGTGTTCGTTTTTGCTCTTCTTGGACTCGTTGGAAAGATGACTTCGTGCTCTACGTTATGGTGATAGTGATTTTCTGATATTTTACAGTTTTGACAGTGTTTTGCATGTTGGAAGTTAGGTGCTTGTTTTGAGCTTTGAGAGGGCATATCTTGTGCATACAGAGTCAGATTTTGTACTTCGAATAGTCGACATAAAGCTTGTTCAAAGCACTACATAGTGGGTTAGGTTTGGAGATATTTTGACATAGTTTATTTGTTTTTTTATTTATATCTAAGTTGTTTATGGGTTATTTTGACTATGGTGATACTATGAGTTTATGGATGATTGGGTCTTGGAGATTTGATGTTGGATTCATTGTATGTTGAGTTGTACATCTCAAATTATTCTCTCATTTGATATGGTTATCAATATTTGGTTGGATTTGTATGCTTCATTGATGTATCTACAAGTTGTGTAGCATTGTAGGTGGTCCACACTTACATGTTGCATTTATGACTTGTACATGGGTTGTCTTTTCCCATAGATATTTGAGTGTTGATGCATTTTCAATTTGGTGGCTTAGTTTAGTCACTTGGTTTGTTGGTTTTGTTGTCATATTGAGGAGGTGAGATGGTATTACTAGGTACAGTCAAGATGTGAGACCTATGTAGTTGACTATGTTATGCAGATATGTGGGACACGGTTGGGTTGAATTGTTGGTACATTTGGTGGTAATCATGGTGTCATGGATGTTTCTTATTCTTTAGAGACTTTGGCATGTCATGATGGTTTATGCAAGTGCATTGTTGGTGGTGTTGGATTGGATCCTATTTCAGGTTGTGGTGGTGTATCTTCTTGGTATGAGGATCATGGTTTACTTTGCGTTCTTATTGAGGAGCTCATGTTGCATTTGAGTTCTTTGATTGTGTGAGGGCATTCTTGGTTGATCTTTATTGAAGAGATTATTATCACGATGTCATGAGAGATTGTTATTCTTTGGTTATTCACTTTCAGTGGAACTTTTGACAGTGATGGTTTGGCGGTGATGGATATGTTTATGATGGTTTGGCCGTTGTAGGTATCTTCTTGGCTTGGAGATTTTGGTTCTACTTGTTATGTTACTAACATTTCAGTTGTGTGTGTAGACCTAGATGATCTTCATGGAGAGGATGGTAGTCACGATGCCATATGTGACTCGGTATCATAGTTCAGTGGGAGTTGTTGGCAGTGATGTGGATTCACCATTTGATGGTGGATGTTCTTCTATAGTGTTTGCTGGTGTCATGGATGGACTTTTGGATTCTACTTATATGTAGTGATGGTTCATTGAAATCTTTGGTTTCATTAATAGGGTGATGGTTTTATTCATATTGATTACATATGTTGATTCTTGGTTTAGGGTGTTATGGTATTATGCCATGTGGTTTACTCTTGATCACATGTTAGAGTTTTGGCATGGTACTTGTTCTCTTGAGACCAGGATGTATGCATTGTTGTATGTTATGAGGAGGTGTGAGATCATGATGTCATGGTTATATTCCTAATTCACGATTGGATATATGACTTTGATCTTGGTTGGTTCTCTTTGTATTGGGTACATTGATCATTTGCTTGATCACTTCATGATGGTGCTATGTTGCATTTAGAGTTTGGCATGGATTGGTTGGTTACAGGTACTCATGGATACTTGGAGACATAGGTGAGACTTGGGTTCTCTTGTAATTAGAGACATATGTTGAGATGGTTACTCTTGATGAGATTTTAGCAGGAAGTCTGAGGAACCTACACCTTGGTTGGACGTGAGTTCAACATGGACCTATGAGGAGAGTGTTCTTGGATGAGTCATGATGACTTGGATGTCTTGGAGGAGAATTCTCATTCCCTCCTCTTGGCCTACTTGGTGGTTTCACTTGAGAGGTATTTCCCATTGTTTCTTTCAGGTGTTTTATGTTTATGATTTACCTTCTCATACATATTGATCTTGAGCTATGGATATATGGTTTTGGAGGGTTCATTTTAGGAGTGTTGCCATGTCTATCTCCTTATGCATTGTGATTACATTCATTGATGTTGAGTTTAGGAGATGTTTTGGGCTAATTTCCTTCATTGGGAATGGATTTAGTTTGATCTTCTTTGGTTATGAGAGGCTTACATCCATGTTGATTACGTGATACATATGTTATGTTTGATCTTGGTGATTGAATGGTTGGGTGTTGTCATGGATTTTCTTTGGGGGTATTGTAGAGGATATCATACTTGACACAATTGGCATTTAGAGGTGTATGTAGGAGATTTTTCTATATGTATATGATGTGCAGAGTATTCTCTCTTTGGTCTTGGTTATCTTCCTAGATGTTTGGTTTCACATTACATTGGTTTGAGGTTTGGCTAGAGATATTGTGATCACTAGCTTGTGGTCATGTGTTTTCACTTATGTTCTTGGGTGATGACATGGAGGTTCCTTTATCTTTTTCCTTTGTTGGGTGTGGAGAACTTGGGAGAGCTATGGAGACTTGTGGTGAGAGTTGTTCTTACAAGTTATTGATTTACAGGTTTGCATATCATTGTGGATGATTCCTTGGTTCATTTCTATATGATGCTATTGGTAGACTTGGTATGCCTTGATCTTTTTCAAATTTGCATTACCCATGCAGTGGGAGCTCTTGGATGTGTATGTCATTCTTTGACAGGTTTTGCACATGGAGTTTATGATTGTAGTTTATGGGTGTATATGTTTATGACATGAGTTTACTATGTTTTGTATACCTTGGAGGTATGGATAGTTGGATGTATTGGCACTTGTTGTGGGTGTTATTTCAGCTATGGGTTTGTGTATCTTGACAGCTACTGGTGCATATTGATACTTTTGGATTGTGTGTTTGTGTTTGGGATATCAGTTGAGCAGGACTTATGCTTCATTGTGACAGATTGTGTGGCTTCTCTATTGGATGGCTTCTTATCTTTGTGCATTAGCATGATGGTGGATGAAAGCATTCATGCTTGGGATGGTGGTCACTTTGATTCATGTTGTAGGTATCTTGATGGAGCACATGGAGCACTTTGATTCCATGATGGTATATGTGGCTATGTGGATTGTTCATTCGATTCATGTATTGAGGTTACTTATTCCCATTATGTAATGTATACAACAAGTGGGAGAATGTTAGGAAAAGGTGTGTTGTACACCTTGCATAATATATTTGATGTAATTATTCTTGGGGCCACTTTATGTTGTATGTAACATTGGGACATATGTTAAGTTGCTAAAAAATGTAATTATTTAATATTGGGGAAAATAAATAAATAAAGTACCCAATATTAAATATGGGGACATAGTTTTGTAATCTCATGGTTTTAGTCACATGGTTTTGTGTAATACCACTTGGTGGTTTTTTGGGAGCTTGATTCTATAAAAGCAACCACAAGGGTAGTTGTTTAGGTTGGTAAGTTTGATTGTTAGCTCTTGTTAGCATTTGTGAGGGTTTGAAGCATGGCATGGGATGTGTGGTTACATGCTTGTTCACATGGATTGCTTGGAGAGGGATTGATGCTTCAATTGTGCTCATGGAGACTCTGAAGATGTATTGTAATCTTTATTTCTAAATAATACGTGAGAGATGAATTTTTTTGGAGGCTAGGTTTTTTCCCTCTTAAGGGTTTTCCCAAGGTATATCTTGTGTCATATTTTCATGGGTATGTTGTATATTCTCTTGAATGTGGATTCTGAATACTTAGTTACATAGATTTCTCTTTTGGGTTATGTGGAAATTGTCTTTAAATGGTTGCAAGTTTCCAACAAGATTTAGGGCCCTTTTAAGCTAAATAGACCTAATTTTTCCTTAATTTTATGTTGTATAGTAATTTATGTACACTTTCACATTGAATTATGGGCCCTCTTGCATTTATGACCTTAATATCATCATTAATAGGCCCCTAAAACCCTATATTGTGCATCTTGAGGCATATTTAAACTAAAATCTCAACATAGACATCAAATAAACTTAATTATTTCACTCCCCAACACTTTCTCTCTCCAAAAAGGCCCTGTGGGACCTATACACCACCTTGGGTGTATGAGTCCCACCCAAGTGGGACCCATATGCCACATATGGCGTATGAATCCCATTTGGCCTAATTTTAGGGATTTGAGTGAGAAATTTGGGTTATAAGTTCAAATTTCATGAATTTCAACCTATGGGATCTAATAAACGGGATATTATATGGATTGTGTATATAAATGAGGTCTCAAGTCATCATTTCATCAAGCACTCATGATATCAAGTCAATCACTCAAGAGTTAAGCATTCCAATACTTTTCAAGATCATCAAGAGATCATTCAAGACCATTTCTAAGGCATTCAAGGGTAGATTCTTCATCATTTATTGCAACAATTCAAGATACACCATCATGTTAAGGATATCAAGCATCAAGCATGTTATTGAGCTAGTGTTGTGATGTTGCATTCAAGATCCAAGGTCAAGCATTGTTCTACACTTATCTCAAGATCTAGATCTACATCCTTCATGGTTGTTTCATATTAGATTGTAGATTTACAAGACATCATTCAAGGTATCATTGTTCATGTTTCATGTTTCATTTCCTTATTTCATTATCTCATCATTTGGTTTAATTACCTAAAAGGGGTTTGACCTAGGCAAGCCCCTATTCTCTAACAAACAACAAATCTTTCTTCTCTTTGATGTTTGATTGTAGATCTAGGTGTCTTGGAGCCTAATGATACCTTGAAGGTTAGGTTACAAGATTGGAGAAAGTTGTTGGAGTTTTCCCCTCATTTGCAAGGTTGCTATCTTCACATAAAGTCATCTATAGGTCTAAAATTAGGGTTTCACATCTAAAGACAAGGTGTGGAAAAAAGAGAAGAGATTGGAGACCTGATTTAGATCTTAAGCCTCCAAAAGGGCCTACTGATACTAATACACAACTTTTGGTGTATGAGTCCCATTACAGTGATTTTCTAGATTTCAATGGCTTCAAATCAAACATTACCATATTCTTGTTTTGGCCGAAAAACCCTATTCTGGGACTGATACGCCCAGACTAGCATATGATTCCCAATTAGCATCAAAATCAATGTTTTCAGCATATCTAGTCCTCATTTAGGCCTCTTCAAGTTTCTTGGTGCATGCCTTATATTTTACAACTTTCTGTTATGATTTATATGCATTTCTAGGTCATTCATTCAAGCTTCATGCATCACTAAGTTTAAACATTAGATCTTGTATTTCACTAGTCTTTCCAAGCCCTAGCTTGATGGTGAACCCCTCATTTAGCCTCAATTAGTCTGTAAACATACCCTAGGATACCCTATTGTCAAATCTCTTTCCCCTTTCTTCATTAGATTTATATCTCCAGGGTTTCCTTAAATGTGGAGTATAGAAGATTGTTGTCCTATGTCCTAAAACCTAATGATGACAATTTTCTATCCTACATTTTGGTTAACCTACATTTAGAACATCTTAATTTTGATTTAGAGTGCATCATCATCCTAGATCTTTCTTGCATTAACATTGCATTGCATTTTGCATTAGTTAATTGGCATTCTAGGGTTTCTAAATTTTGCATTAGTGTAAGTGCATATAGGTTGCATTTTTGCATCTCAAATCATTGAAAAGCAACTGAAATCTACATTTACATTTATTCTACAGATCATACAAACCAAAAAGGATAAAAATCGCTTGAAATTTTCTAAAATTTGTGAAAAAAAACCCTCACTGTGACTCATACAGCCCTCTAGGTGATTCAGTCCCAATGCAGATCTAAAACTGCCTTTTACAGCATTAAAAACCTTGTTTTTGCACTTCTATTTGCTTCCATTAGTTATCTATTTTAGTTGGTTTAGTTTTTGCTACATGCATTTCACTAAACCTAGCTTAAATTGGTTCATTTCATGCATTGCTTAATTCCAAATTTGTATTTATAGAATTTCATTTTCAAATTGTTGCATAGTGTAATCAGCAAATTACCTTGCTTGAAATTTGAAAATTGCATCTACACATTTTATTCTAGGTCCTTACATTGCATTTTAAGTCTTTTTCCATTTTAAATTTGCATAGATTACTTTTCACAAATGTTAGTTTCTATCTTTTCCAAGTTTGCATAGAAAAAGTTAGTCAATAAGCATGTTAGTCATTTGTTCAATACATTTCCTAGTTATGAGAGTCTCTTAGTTCAAGAGAGTGAAAATGTTAATGCTTACCTTAAACTTACAACCCCTCTTATCTCCCCTACTTGTAGGAATGATGTGATAGAAGAGGATGCAAGCATGGACATTCATGACAATCATAGTTGTTCTTCTCCTGATACCTCTCCTTTTAGTGATGAAGGTATCTTGGCAAACGAAGATACAATCATTGAGAAACATGAAGATATTGTTTGTTCTTCTCCTCATCCCCTTTGGAAAGATATTATAGAACAAGAGAATGAAATCATAGAAACACTTCTAAACAGATGCACCTTACCCAATTTCCATTCTCCCTTTGCTTGTGAGAATGATTTAGAGGAAGATAATGAGATTGTAAATGATGAGGATATGTTGGTGTTAGATGATTAAATCTTTAAGGTCTATAACAACCCTCTTTATGATCCTTCCCCTACCTATCCTTTTTTGGAAGACATTAGGGAACAAAGGAATGAAATCATAAATGATCATGAAAATCATGTTTGTTCTTCTCCTACTATCTCTAGTTGTGAAGAAGATACTTTGATCAATGTAATCCATGGTAATATTAATTTTCCCTCTTCACCTAGGGAAACCCTTATTGAGCTAGACAATTCAACCATTGATCATCCCCCTACAAGTTACGATGAAGTCATTTTGGAAGAACTAATCCTTGAATGTCAAGAACATTTGGTTTGTAGTTCTCCTAACAACTCTCCTCCTAGGGAGAATATCATGGTGCAAGAAAATGACAAAAATAGTAATAGGGATTCCTTAGATGATGGTAAAAAGGTGATACTAGATTACGCTTTATTAGAAGTACATCAAACCAAGACCACTAAGGTTATGAATGCACAAGTTTTCATTAGATCTCCCTTGACTATTGGAGCTCCTACATACCCTGTGGGACACCCTTTGGATCCTCTAATTATTTACCCACCCTCACAATGACAACAAACCCAAAACAAACCTAAACTTATCCATTACCCACCTAAGAACAATGTTTTGCAGCAGCCAAGTTCTAATACCTTTGCTCATACATATAGCACTAGAAACAATCCACAACCAATAAAAACACCCTCAACATCCCTCCCATTGCCTAATCCTATCTTTCCTGGTCCTCCTTGTTTGCCTATACAAAGAGGTAAGGAGTATGATCTTGTTGAACAACAAAAGAGTACTCCTGCTAAGATATCGTTATGGGACCTTATTCAAGCCTCCCCTCATTATCACAACATGATTCAAAGTGCCTTACAACAAGTTCATATCCCTTCTAATGTAAAACTGAATGACATAGTAGCCATGGTTCAAGGAATAAATGATGATATTGTTTTCCACCAAAGTGAGCTCCCTCCTTTGGATGTGCAAAAATAAAATGATTCTTTCATGATAATAGCTTCCTATAATAGAACAAGGATAAAGTGAACCCTCATTGACAATGGCTCTCCCCTTAATGTGTGTAGTGTGACCCTTTTGGATAGACTTGGCATGGATAAATAAAAAATTAACCTGATTCTTTATCTATTAAGGTATTTGAAAATGTAGCAAAAGAACCACTTGGAATGATTACATTGCTTATTACAGTTGGAAAGGCCACATTAGAAACACCGATCCATGTTATGCCTCACGATCTTTTATACAATCTTCTTTTCGGTAGACCATGTATTCATGCAATGAATGGGGTGCATTCTACCCTTCATGGTAAAATGAAATACATCTACAACAAAAAAGTGTACACACTTGAAGCTAACCCCGAACCAAACAATTGTTTGAACATTGAGAAAGGAAAGGAAAATCCATTGAAAAATTTAACACCAACTACACAATTAGAACACATGCAACAGAAAGAAAAATAAAAACACGTTGACGAAGTCACGAAGCTATTAGAAGATGATTGGGGTTCCTTAGACTTCAAACCAACATTCATGGGAGAATACAAGATCATAAAAAAAGACTCTAGAAAAGGAAGAGAAAAAGTGGTAATGTCAACACAAAATTTGGATGACCCTTCGAAAGCATCCACCTCAACCACTTTAGAAGAAAAAGAAAATTACACAAAAAACTTTGATGAACTTACTTACGAACAACCACCGAATCCAAAAGAGATGAAGAAGCTTTACATAAGAGGTTATGAACTTATGAGACAACTTGGTTATAGTGGAAAAGGATGTGGTGCTAGAGAACAAGGTATTTGCGTCCCTATAGAGCCTAACAAGCAAGAAAAGACTAGTGGTCTTGGTTATTATCCCTCAAAAGAAACAAACAAGCCTTCACTTATTATCAACACTCTTACAAAAGATTCTTCTAAGCCAACTTTAACATTAGTGCATCCTGAAATGATAGACACTAGCACGGTCTTGGTTTTTGTCCTTTGAAAGAAATGAAAGAATCAAAGAAACATTTGCTTAATTTCAATGTCATCACACAAAAAACTAATGATTCGAATCCAATAGATTTTACACCCTCTTGTAAAGTAGAGTACAAAATCCTTCAATTTAAAGAGTCTTGCGTAAGTATGACACCTAATACTAAGAAAGAGATATCTTTGATGCAAAATAAAGGAACATCTTCTACTATTGATCAAGAGGGTATATTGTCGAGAATCCTCCAAGATTGTTTGATATCCCTCCCTCCAATAAAATGAAATAAATTCTACTACAAGAGTTCATTTTGTGCATATCATAGAGTTCATGGTCATTCTAGTAATGAATGTAAGGATTTAAGTGATAAAATTCAACATCTTAAGGATTTTAGTGCCCTTCCTTATGTTGAGGCACCTAATTCCTCTAATTGATACTGATTTTCACTCTAGCATATCTCTCATCAGTCATTTCAGCTCATCCTTGTCCTGCACTAAGTGGGGGCAAGGGGTTACGTAGGCTTATCCTCGAATGTCTCTTGTTGTCTCTTTTGGCTAGTTGACCACCTTCCATGTATATATAAGAGAAATCTTTGGATGTGGATGACATTCCTTAAGTTGGCTCACATGTGACGTACTAAGCTTTGGGGGCAACCCCTTATTCATGATGTAGTTCAATTCGGAAACATATGACTTGGCATAGCGCTTTTCGAATAACGTCTCATGTTGTCTTCTACTTTAAAGCAATTTCTCAAAGCAATGGTGTTAGCAACCGCTTTAAAGTGGGGGCGCACATCAACACTCATGTTTCATTGTGTGATTTTCTTTATTCTTGTGATGAATCCTTTTCTTAGTGGTATCATTGGGCTTGATTTCCTCCAAGAGCATGATATGTCTTTGACTTTTCCTCTCTTGGAGACATTAGGCACAATGTTCCTTAAGAAGAGACCTTACATGAACTAAGAAAAATCCCTTTGAACATACCTTACACTATTTTGTACTTACAACATCGGTTATATGGCCACATTGCATAATACACTTTGCATGCTTGTAGTGCCATCTTGTTTGTTCATGAGTTCCAAGCATACGAAGCTTTGCTTGCCTCATGAAGTTCAAAGTTCATTGTTTGTTCATGAGCTCCAAGCATACAAAGTTTTGCTTGTCTCATGAAGCTCAGAGATCATTATTGTGTGGTGCCTTCTCAAAGTTATCAGGAGGTATAGCTTTGGTCTGGTTATGTGGGAGCCGAATGTAGGCATGACTTCCCTTAGCCACTCGCATTTGTGAGCACATACCGATCGTCTATCTCACCCTTTCGGATACTCACCCAACGGACAACTTGAAGTTTCTTTGCTTAGAGTGAGTGTGAAATTTTGAAAAAATAGCCTAGATCTGATCCACATGGTGTTGGACAAACAGTCGAAGCTTGATCCAACTTTTCTTTCTTTTCCTTTCATCTTCATATCTTTGGAATTGTATGTTTGTGTATCTTGTTTTGTTGCATATCATACACCTTGTGTGTTTCCTCTTGTCCTATGTTGGTTGACGTAGGATCTTGGATCCTGGGGGCTTGGCCATCTCCTTTGATCTTCGTCATCCTCTGTCATCTGCATTGGTATGCTTGGATCCCTCTTGAATGTATACTTTAGTGTGAGTTTCAAGCAAGTTCATCCTCTCACTAAAGTGGAATAATTAATGAAAATTGGACTTAATATTTCCTTGATCTAGTGTTTTGAAAACCCTTTTAAAGCTAAATAAACTGTGTTGTAAAAAATTAAATTTAGGAGGCTTGTAAAATAAATGGACCTAATCTAGTGTTGTAATGTGTTGCCTTTTCCTTGCTTAAATTTGAGAATAATTCAATCAAGAAAATAATGGAATTCATTTGATCCCCATAAATCAAAAGTGATTTTTTATCAGATTTTGATAGGTGTAAAGGAGACTTTATAGGTATGGTTTAAAACTAGCGAGGTTCTATCCAAGGGGGTTTGATCTAGGTGATTTGATCAAACCCTTTCAATTGGAATCCTTAAAATGGAACTTTTAAGGATTAAATCATTATATTTTCTAAAAATATGTGATTTCAAAAAAATTGTTCTCCTGTGAATTGTAAACCACTATTATGACAATACCCATTTACCCTTTTAAGCTAAATAGACATAATTTTTCCTTAATTTGATGTTGTAAAGTATATTTATTTACACTTTCACATTTAATTATGTGCCCTCTTTCATTTATGACCTCAATATCATCATTAATAGGCCCCTAAGACCCTATATTGTGCATCCTAAGGCATATTTTAACCAAAATCTTGACATAGACATCAAATATACTTAATTACTTCACTTCCCAACACTTTCTCTCTCCAAGAAGGCCTTGTGGGATCCATATGTCACCTTAGGCATATAAGTCCCACCTAGGTGGGACCCATACACCATAGATGGCGTATGCATCCCATTTGGCCTATTTTTAGGGTTTTGAGTGGGAAATATGGGTTTTAAGCTCAAATTTCATGAATGTTGTCTTGTGGGATCTAATAAACAAGATATTAGATGGATTTCCTATATAAATGAGATATCAAGTCATTATTTCATTAAGCATTCATGATATCAAGTCAAGCACTCAATATTTAAGCATTCCAAGACTTTACAAGATCATCAAGAGAGCATTCAAGATCATTTCTAAGGCATTCAAGGGCATATTCTTCATCATTTGTTGTAGCAATTCAAAATACATCATCATGTCAAGGATATCAAGCATCAAGCATGTTATTTAGCTAGTGTTGTGATGTTTCATTCAAGATCCAAGGTCAAGCATTGTTCTACACTTATCTCAAGATCTAGATCTACATCCTTCATGGCCATTTCATGTTAGATTGTAGATTTACAAGACATCATTCAAGGTATCATTTTTCATGTTTCATATTGCATTTCCTTATTTCATTATCTCTACATTTGGTTTAATTTCCTAAAAGGGGTTTGACCTAAGCAAACCCCAATCCTCTAAAAAACAACAAATCTTTCTTCTCTTTGATGTGTGATTTCAGATCTAGGTGTCTTGGAACCCGAAGATCTCTTGAACATTAAGTTACAAGCTTGGAGAAAGTTGTTGGAGTTGTCCCCTCATTTTTAAGGTTGCTATCTTCATAAAAAGTCATCTACATGTTTGAAATCAGGGTTTTAGATCCATGATAGGCTGTTGTTAGGTCCCATTACTTTAGAATATAATATTCAATTTGTCGACTGGGTAGTGTTCAAGGCAATCTACAATAGAAGAGTTTTGGAGTATCTCCCTCAGGTTTCCTAACTTTTAAGAACAACTTAAGATTAATTCTAACTTCAAACTATATAACTATCAAACTGTAAAGTAATTTATTCCTAAGAAAATAGAAAATGCTTGAACTGTAGGCATAAGTATACTAATTTAGAAAGCATAATAACTAAATTAAAAAGCACAAAAACAACTAAACTAAGAAGCTAAAAATTTATAAGAGCAGAAAAGCTTATAGCAATCCATAAAACATTTTCTTAACAATAAAAATTCTAACAGTGAATAACAAAAACCACGCAAGTGAAAGGATAACAAATACTTCAAAGCTAAAATTTCATAATAGTGAATTTAATGACTCTCTACTGAACAACATTATAATAAAAGAGAACACTTATCTACTCCCGTCAAGTGGCCAGCTCGTGGGTCAACACATTCATTCTTAGCTCACATTCACTGCTATTTCAAGAACACTTCTATCAATCATAATTATCATTCGTAACTCATAACTCAGAATTTTAGATAACAATCTCTTTATTCATAAACCTTGGAAACATTCTGATAGTATAACATTACTTTTCACTGTATATCTTACTTCCAGAGACCGTATCTTTTATAGAGAAACTATAACTACATGCTATATTTCATATGGTATGGATAACCATTGAAAATATCTAAACAGATCTACGGATAACTCGTATATCTTTAATCCCATTACACAGTATTTAAGAGGCTCAAGTCGAGCCATAAAGTATTTAATTCAAAGGATAACAAAAATAACAACTTTAAGAACAACTACATCCTCGGTACATCACCTTGAAGTTTTGGAACATATTTCCAGCATATATCTCTAACTGTTATGGAGCACATGCCAGCTGGATGCTTCAATCTGTAACTTTGATTAACCAATTATTATCTACAAAACTCTTAAAACAACCCATTAAATCTGTATTGGCAAATTACTTTAAGAAATCAAAAGAAATAAAGTTTATACAAGTTCTTACTAAAATTAAGCAATTATTTCTCCTAAAATTTAATTAATTGGCAAATGATAGAGATTTGCATGTATGAACCAGGTCTTTATGGTATTATCATGATGAGGTTATTTTTACCTCATCATTTCCTCCCCTTCCTAGTTCTTGGCAGGTCCTCCTGTCCCCTGATTATAATTATGCCTTCTACTCCCTTCTTCATATTTTGCACTGATATCATACAAATCTTTTGCTGTGACATCAAATTTTATAGGGGAATTGTGGAAACCTCCATGAAAAGCAACTCCCTGTTTCCATTCATTGAAAATTTTGTCATCCTGATCTGTATTAATATGAAAAGAAGGGGCTAGATATAGCAGTAAAGGAGGTATGTACCTCATTCCTACCCATTTTTTTATGAGATCTCCTAAAATTTTGGCCAAGGCAACTGCTCTTCTGAAGGACCATCTAAGACCAAGAGGAGAGATCACTTCTCTTTTCTTTAGATATATAGGCAATGGAGTGTATCTCTCTTCACATGCATGCCGAGCCTTGCCAACCAATTTTTTACCCTGTTCTATGAAATGATTATAGAAAACTCAAAGGCTATCATCATACCTTTACTTCATTTTCTCATCCAGCAAAAGAGCTACAAATGTCTTTTTAAAAGTTGTTGGTCTACTATTTGGAGATCTCATTTGAAGTCCTATACTTTTCTCTGCTTGAACATATTCTTTATTACATTCTTTCCAATGGATTTGATTCCGCATAGTAGACAATAGAGATTTTAATTACACTTCCCCCACAAAAAGATTAACAAAGAAATCAGTATGCTTCTCTAACAAAAGATCATGGGTAAAGAATTCACATAGCATATCTTGCTCCTCAGGATTTGAGTCTGCAAATGTTTTAACAAATTCTTTATCATTAGGTTAATAAGGCTAATCATTGTAGATTCTAAGCAATTTCCATCTAAAACATTGTTCATTCAAAAACATAGAATACAATATGGATGGTCTCCTACAGGATAAAAGAAATTCAGCTATTTGACATGCATCTTGTTTCCCCTTATAAGCTTTATGAAATGCTTCTCTTAATAACACCATTTCCATTTTCAATCTATTATTCTCAACTTGTGCATTCCTTAGGAAATAGCACCATTCCATCCATTTCATTAATAATGGAGGAATCTGAATTTGGAACCATTGAGTTACCATTGGCTCGGTTTGAACTTCTCTAGATTCCATCTTTGGTTTTCTTGTGCTTTCTTGTAAGTCCTACTCTAATTCTACAATCTTACTAAGAGAAGCATTTAATTCTTCTTTATGTCTTTTCTTTTCCTCTTCAAATGCTGAAAACATGAGCATAAAATTTCCTTTTAAATTATGAATTTCTTTATTTAACCCATCCCTGTGTATCCTATTTTCCTCATTACAATTCTAAATTTGCATTTGCAGCTCACTAATAGATGTATCTTTTCCTTGCATATCCAACTTTAAATCCTGAATTTCTTGATCTCTTTTATTTATTACAGTCTTATACACCATTATTTCCTCTTGTTGTAATTCCATCTTTTCCTTATTTTCATGCAGCTGACTTCTTAACTCTTCTATCTCTAATTTCAATTTTTCCAATTCTATGTTAATATTTTCAGTTTCAACAATTTCAACAGCTTTATTAATAACTGGAGACAATTTTCCTAACATACTGTCATCAATCTCCATAGGAAGTGGAGATTGTTCCCTTTCTATTTCCCATTTTTCTTGTTCTACAGCTTCTTCTTCAGACACTAAGTGAAAATGTACTTCAACAAACATTTCTTTTTTCTAAGGATTGGTGAATTGACTCCTCAGTTTCCAAGTTTCTCCTTTGCTTTTTAGATTTTGACCTATTCTCTTTACTCTGTGTTGGGGTTTCTGCAGATCCAGAGGATAATCTTTTACTCCGCCTTAAAGGAGGAGTATCCTGGTAATTTAAAATAGTTGGATCATTTAGAAGAATAGTTCTTCTTTTCGTCTTCTTAACAGAGTGAGTATCCACATTTGGATTCACTATCTCTACATCTTCTATCTGGGCCAGAGTTTCAAACTCATCATTTCTAAATTTTGGCACTTCCTCACCAACTATGGTAGGAATTTGGGGTTCAAGAGCCTTAGGGTCTTTGGGGGAAGTTGCTCTAGAAGGTGAAGCAACTTGTTTTGAAGATTCTCCTAATTCTAACTTCCTTCCTGATGTAGGCATATCAAACTTCCCCAAAAAAATTTCCCATTTGCTTTTAGGTTTCTTACGAAAATGATATTTAAAAATTAATTGAATTAACCCATGATGTTTTAATGGCCCTGAACTAGTTTTGTATCTCTCTATTGAATAATTAATAGAATCATTGAAGAAATGAGGCAAATTAACCCTTAGAGTAGGGTCTTCCTTCCCATGCCACAAATGTGTTAACATGCGGAATTCTGGTCCTACCACAGTGGTGAGTTGACCTTCACAAGTAAAATATCTAATGATCCATGCAACAGCAGTACCCCAGGGTTCTAAGATAGAAGCTCGCTGAAACCCCTTATTTTGTTCCCTAGTACTGACAACTATCATGGGTTGAGGATCTCCCTGTCTAAAGAATAATTCTGATAATTTATGATATGTGGCTTGTGTGGTTTCAGATATTTTAATGCCAAAATCTTCTAACCCTGAAATAGAAGAGATAATTTTTGAACTCACCTTGAAATGCTTCCCATGCAGAATCACCTGACCATTAGAGTAGTTTTCTGCAAATGCATTCACCATCTTTTCATTATACCCTTCGAATTTCCTGACAAAATCCAACCAGCCCACTTCTTCAAACAGCTAAGAGATGTTACTTAACCCCAACAGCTTTTCTGCAAAAGCCGACTCAAATTTCTTCTTTGTACCACCCATTTGTTTTCTTCTTGCTTACCACCCTGCTAAAAAATTCAATAATGCCAAGGACTTGTGCACTAATATTAAAAATATGACCAGACTGTAATCATTTACTCTACTCTTGCTCGAAGCTTGTTGTGTAATAATTTCAATTTGCATGAAGGGCCGCAAAAAGAGTAGCGTACTTAACAATTAATCACCAAGTGGCTCAATTTACTAAATTGGGAAAGGAAACTCTTGCCAGTCAATCATATTTTATTCAAAAATAACTACTTATTTAAAGCAAAAATTTGTACTTACTTCCTTTCCATGATCGCTTGAAGATCTTATACCTCTACCGATTTGATAGGATGATGCAATGGTATTGGCTGAGGTGACGGTATAATTATTATAATATAAATAAGGAAGCTGATGGATGAAGAATTCATTAATGGATACAGGCTATTACGATGACTTTTATTTATAATGGCAAAAGAAGGTGCATGTAACAATGTACGGTAATCAAAGCATTGAAAAATATTTGAAAATTTTTCTAGAAAGGAGTTAGAAAAATAAAAATGAATAATTTCTAGACCACGTGTAAAGCATGCATTAGGAGCTTGGAAAATGGATAAGTTCCAGAGCATCACCAAAAGATGCAGCCGAAACAGTAACCAAATGAAAGTTTTGGAGCATCGTCGGAAGATGCTTCCAAAGAAACAACTAAATGAAAGTTTTGGAGCATCGTCGAAAGATGTAGCCGGAGCAACAACCAGATGAAAGTTCTGGAGCATCGTCGAAAGATGCAACCGGAGCAGCAACCAGATGAAAGTTCCAGAGCATCGTTGAAAGATGCATTCAGAGCAACAACCAGATGAAAGTTCTGGAGTATCATCGAAAAAAGCAGCCAGAGCAGCAACCAGATGAAAGTTCCAGAGCATCGTCAAAAGATGTAGCCGGAGCAGCAACTAGATGAAAGTTCTAGAGCATCGTCGAAAGATGCAGCCGGAGCAGCAACCAAATGAAAGTTCTGAAGCATCATCGAAAGATGTAGCTAGAGCAGCAACCAGATGAAAGTTCTAGAGCATCGTCGAAAGATGCAGCCGGAGCAGCAACTAGATGAAAGTTCTAGAGCATCATCGAAAGATGTAGCCAAAGCAACAATTGGAGAGAAGAAGATAATGAACACCACTTAACTTGAACTTCAGGAGTTATATCATTCCACAAGAACATCCTTCCAACATGGTAGGCTGAAAAGCGGGTTCTGGAGCATCGGTGGTTCAAACCGTCAAGTTCCAAAGCACTGGCCAGCTAAATGGTCAAGTTCCAGAGCATCTTGGAACGGTGCTCCAGAAGTTGTTATTCCTTTCTGAGAGGTCTTGCAAAATGAAAACACGTGTTAAGTATGAATTTTTAAAAAATAAAATAAAAATGTTTTGAAAATAAATTGGATACATGTCTTTTTATTACAATTTTTCATCAATTTTCTCTTTTTTTTTAGATAACATATAAACATTTAATCAAATAGACTCTGCCTTGGCAAAGTCAATGCATTGGATCTCTCCTTGCATTTCTACCAGCTTTGTAACTTCTTTTTTATTAACTGGTTTATGGTAAATACGTAGGCGATGACCATTAACTATGAGAGTTTGTAAATCACCATCAATAGGTTTTAACTTAACTATGCCATTTGAGAAAACCTCAGAGATTTCATATGGCCCCAGCCAATGAGTTCTGAGTTTTCCATTATGATCTTTATATCTTGAATCGAATAGAAAAGCCCAGTTACCATTATGAAATTCTCTCTCTTTAATATATTTGTCATGCCAAACTTTCTGTTGATGTTGAACTAATTCTGTGTGATGAACAACATCCAGACGAAGCTCATCCAACTCATTTAACTGTAAAACTCGTTCTATTTGAGCTTGTTTCAAATATAGACCCAGCTCCATAGCTGTATGTAGAGTCTGAAGTTCAAATTCAATGGGAAGAAGTTTTTTCCAAAAACAAGCTCATAGGTACTAAATCCAGTTGTAGATTTCCATGTATTATACACCCAAACGGCTTCAGGCAATTTCCTGGCCCAATCTCTTCTTCCTAAAGAGACAGTTTTTGTCAGTATGTTTTCTAACTCCCTATTAGTCACCTCTACTTGACTATTTGCTTGAGGGTGATAAGGGGATGACTTCTTATGCCTCACCTGAAAATGGTCCGTAAATGCTAAGAGAACTTTGGACATAAATTGGGGTCCCTGATCTGTAACAATAGTTCGGGGGGCTCCAAATCGAAGAAAAATTTTGTTATAGAGAAAATCAGCAACTTGCTCTTCTCTAGCAACTCGTAAAGCTTGATTGAACTTCTACCCATTTCGTCAAATAATCGGTACAAACTAATATATATTCTTTCCCTTGTGAGGAAGGATCTATGGGGCTGATAAAATCTAACCCCCATTTTTCGAATGGTTCCAAAGTTACCTGAGGCTGCAAAGGAATTTCTATCGAAGCAGTTGCTCTTCCTACTCTTTGACATTCATCACAATGACGAACATAATTTTTAACATATTTATGCATTGAAGGCCAATAATATCTAGCACCTAAAACTTTATGGGAAGTTATTTTTGCAGAATAATGACCCCCTAAAGGATCATCATGACAGGCCCTCAGAATACTATAAGTTTCATCAGCCCTGACACATCTTCTCAAAACCATATCGGGTCCACAACGAAATAAAATCCCATTAATCCATTTAAATGGTGCACACTCTCGAATAATTCACTTCCTTTGTTTTGATGTAAATTCAGGAGGTACTTTAGAGGTAGCTAAATAGTTGGAAATATCAGCAAACCAAGGAACCTTTATAGAGATAGCAAACAAATTTTCATTTGGGAACTCATCTTGTACAGGTGCTCAATCACCCTCTTCTTGTTTGATTCAAGAGAAAAATTTTGCGACTTCATTAAATTTCCCTAGCTTGTCAAGTATTGTCACGTTGAACTCCTGAAGACGTAGTAACCATCTCATTATTCGACCATTAACTATAGGTTTATTCATTAAATACTTTACAACTAAGTGATCTATATAAACTGTAACTTTATATCCTGTAATATAATGACAGAACTTTTTGATGGCATGAACCACCACTAAGAATTCTTTTTCTGTTGTCGTGTAGTTTCTCTCAGCAGACGTTAGGTTTTTTCTAATAAAATATATGGCATACTTACCCCCATCCTCATCTTCTTTCCCTAATATTGCACCAATTGCATCATTTGAAGCATTAGGATAAATGTGAAAGGGAAGACTCCAATTTGGTCCATGTAGTACAAGAGCAGAGATGAGATTTTCTTTTATCATTTCAAATGATTGTTGACACTCAGACGTCCAATTAAACTCCACATCTTTTTGGAGGAGAGAAAACATAGGGGCCACTATCTTACTGAAGCTTTCTATGAACCTTCTATAATACCCAGCATGTCCAAGAAAACTTCGAACATCTGTTTGTGTTTGAGGTACAGTCAATTGTTGTATGACTTTAATTTTTTTAGGATCAAATTGTATTCCTTCTAAGGAAATGTGATGGCCTAAGACTATTCCTTGTTCCACCATTATTAGACACTTTTCATGGCTAAGGGACAATTGGTTTTCCTCACAAACCTCCAAAACCCTATCCAGATTTTGAAGAGCTTCATCATAGGTTGACCCATATACTGTGAAATCATCCATATAAACCTCTACACAATCATTGACAAGTGTTGCAAATATAACCAAAATGGCCCTCTAAAAAGTCGCTGGAGCATTACAAAGTCCAAAAGGAAGAACTCGGTATGCATATGTACCCCAAGGACAAGTAAAAATTGTCTTATCTTGGTTTTCTGGTGCTACCTAAATTTGGTTGTAACCACTAAATCCATCTAAGAAAGAAAAATATTTCCTCCCAGCCAAATTGTCCAAAACCTGGTCAAGAAATGGTAAGGGAAAATAATCTCTAAAGGTGGCTTTATTAAGTTCTCTATAATCCACATAAATTCTCCACTTGCCATTTTTATTTGGTACAACTACCATAGGTGACACCCAATTACTATCTGAGATAGGATAAATGAATCTTGCATGGAGGAGTTTCTCAATCTCTATTTTAACAAGATCCTTTAATGCGGGGTTGAGTCTCCTATGTGGTTGACAAACAAGTCTTATATTAGGATCAGTATAAATGTGATGAGTTCAAACACTCGGGTGAATCCTCCTCATGTCTGTATAGTCCCAAGCAAAAGTTTTAGACCTTTTTTACCAGCACATTAAATAATTTATCCTCTTGTATTTATGTCAACCAACTACCGGCATTCACAATTTTTCCTGGTAACAACATAATTGTTTTTGTTCCTAGATAGGCCGAAGTGAGAGAATGTGTTGGTCGTAACAAAGTGTTGAGAGAAAAACTATGAGGTATAAGTCGGTGAAATCTTGTAATATCATCAAAGAAATAACTCGTTCTAGGAATCATATTAGCCAAGGGACAAGGCATCCCCATGGTAACATAATTTTGTTCCATCCCACTTATATCAATCAGTTGTCCCAAAATTTCTGGTACATCCTCTATTACTTCTTCACTCGAACCTATAGCTAAATGTGCAACCTCATTCACTAACTCATCCTCTAATTCAACTCCATGTTGTTTAATCACTACCATGGCCAAAGAGGCCAGACTGTCTTGCCCACTAAAATATTCTGGTTCATCAACCCAGACTTTATTATACTCGGTAGGCTTAGCAGGAGGATATAAAAATAAACGTTTACTATCTAGACCATGTGAAATGGTCATACCTCCTTCTCGACAATCAATTTTAGCAACGTCAGTAGCCAACCATGGTATTCCCAAAAATTTAGGATAACTATCTTTAGGTGTAAGTGATTGGATTATTTGAAAGTCAACTAGATATTCCCATACATCAACTTTAACAAGAACATTTTTTATAACAACTTTTGGAATGGCTGTAGATTGATTTGCCATCTACAAGACTGTAGTTGTAGGACTTAAATCAGTAAGACTTAATTTCTCCATTACATTAATAGCTGCTCCCAAATCCACCAATGCATTAGGTATTTCTACCTCATTAATTGCAATAGTAATCAGTGGACTCCCAGGATCATCATATTTTGGAGCAACGGTCTTTCCAGACAAAAATTCAGCTAGATAACCATCAATGTGGACAGTGTTTATTTTCTTTGGTTTCCTTCCTAGAGTTCTAATACGCAGTTGTTTGATCAACTGATTTAACTCAGGAATTTCCTTTATTTCCTGCAGCAAAGGAACCTCTATTTGCAATTGTTTAATTTCCTGAATTAATGCAGTTTCAGAAGCTAATGTCATTTTTAGAGTATCTTTCAGAATTGTTGATTTCAGACGCTCTGGAAATGGTGCTTAAGTTTTTTCCTTTAAAGGGATATCTTTTTTCTCCTTTGAAGGGATATCGTTACTAAACTCAGTCAAAGACTGACCTCCCTCCTCCCGAGGTAAATTAGCAGCTCCTGTTGCTAAAGACTCAGTAATATTCGCGGTAGTGTAGTATCTTTCTCAAAATTTTGAGAAATAGGTTCGTCCACTGCTTCTTCAATAGTGGGCGATTGAAGTGTCCTACCAGATCGTAACTGAACATTTACACAATGAATTGCATTAAGTCCTATGAAATTATCTTGCTCAGTAGTATATACCGGAGTATTCTATCGATTGTTCTTAGGATTGGGAAGTGGTTGTGCTGGAAGTTGAGGTTGATTTACCTGCTCAATCTGAGGAAGATTTTGAGGTGGTGGTAACAAATTCAGTTGTTGATTCCTCCTAAGACCAGTATAAAATTGATTATGTCCTTGATTCCATTGGGGAGCAATATGTTGTGGGTACCATTGTTGTTGTGATTGGTTTGGCCACTGCTGAGTTCCCCATGATTGACTTGCCCATTCAGGAGATCCCCAATAAGGAGTTCCCCAAGTAGATTATGGAGGATAGGCTTGATTCCAAAATGGAGGCCATTGATTACCAGCCCAGTTATTCTGGGGTCTCCATGCAGGATTTGAATTCTGCCCATAAGAAAAATTACCTCCCTGGTGTTGATTTAGCACATTTATTTCTTCTTCAACCTGAGTAGTTTTTTTCTTAGTATTGTTAAGATCAGTAAGAATCTCGCATTGATTTGTATGGTGGCTTTGCTCACAAAGTTGACAAACATTAACCTTGTCTAAAGGGCACTCCCGTAAAAGATGTTTATTTCGACACCTAGGACAATAGATTGACAAAGTCTCAGGGTTACGTGTCTTTGCTTGTATACCATCCAACATAGTGTTCAATTGGACAAGTATGTTTGTCTTAATATTTTCTATTTCTTCTCAGATTTTACCTATCTCGTTATTCCCTTTGAAAAGATTTGTTTTTGGGATTCCTCCATGAGTACGTGAAAAATTGCGACACAAATCACATATGTCTTCAAGGTTTAACTGAGAAACATCACCTTTTCCTATTAAATCAAGACTTCTTCTTGCATCATCATCGAGTCCTTTAAGAAATATAGTCTTGAGAATCTTAACACTAATGGTCGTTTCCCCACATCGTTTAGATAAGAAAAGAAACCTATCCAAATAGTGCTCTAGACTCTCATCCTTATTCTGTCGAAGTTTAAACAAATTTCTTACGATCACTCACCCTACAATAACTTTGATATTTATTCAAGAACACAGTCTCCATTTCTTCCCAAGTTGTAATACTTCCAGACGATAGTCCCATAAACCAACGCATGGTTGAATCCTTCAAAGTAGAAGGAAACAACTTAAGTTTCTGGTTGCCATTTTTATAGTCATAGGTTTGACAGAGGACCTTAAATTCAAAAAGAAATTGGTCTGGGTCTTCCGAAGATAAACCACGAAAGGTTGGAAGGAAAGCTGGAGAGATGTTTTTCATTGTTGTATCATCATCTGCATCCAGAACAATAGGATAAGTGAACGTTCTAGGTAGTGGAGGATCATTATTATTATGGTTTGCATCATTACGATTTGCTTCTGCCCTCCGATCTCCCATGAAGTTTAGAGGAATATGCTCCTCGACAATAATTTCGTTGACAACAGGTTGCACTAAAAGATGATCTTCTGGGAGATAGTGGAAAGCCTCAGGTGGGCTAGGCTCAAGTAATTCGTCAACAGAATGGTCTTCTGAGCCTTGGGCCTCCCTATGTATAACTGGGACGTAGTTTGGGGGGGTCTTTGGTATAAATCTTCCGTGAGGACCTCTTTTCCTGACCATACAGAAAAGGAAGCCACAAATAGTATTTTTGTCCTAAAAGAGGTATTCTAGGCATCTTCTATTAACACTTAAGCAAAAGAAGCTAAGGGGTCCCCGACAATGGCGCCAAAAAGTGATAGGCTGTCATTAAGTCCCATTACTTTAGAATATATTATTCAATTTGTCGACCGAGAAGTGTTCAAGGAAATCTGCAATAGAAGAGGTCTAGAGTATCTCCCTCAGGTTTTCTAACTTTTAAGAACAACTTAAGATTAATTATAACTTCAAACTGTAAAGTAATTTATTCCTAAGAAAACCAAAAATGCTTGAACTGTAGACGTAAGTATACTAATTTAGAAATCATAATAACTAAATTAAAAAGCACATAAACAACTAAACTAAGAAGCTGAAAAATTATAAGAGTAGAAAAGCTTATAGAAATCCATAAAACATTTTCTTAACAATAAAAATTCTAACAGTGAATAACAGAAACCACGAAAGTGAAAGGATAACAAATACTTCAGAGCTAAAATTTCATAACAGTGAATTTAATGACTCTCTACTGAACAACATTATAATAAAAGAGAACACTTATCTACTCCCGTTAAGTGGCCAGCTCGTGGGTCAACACATTCATTCTCAGCTCACATTCACAGCTATTTTAGGAACACTTCTATCAATCATAGTTATCATCCGTAACTCATAAATCAGAATTTTAGATAACAATCTCTTTATTCATAAACCTTGGAAACATTCTGACAGTATAACATTACTTTTCACTATATATCTTACTTCCAGAGACCGTATCTTTTATAGAGAAACTGTAACTACATGCTATATTTCATATGGTATGGATAACCATTGAAAATATCTAAACAGATCTACAGATAACTCGTATATATTTAACCCCATTACACAGTATTTAAGAGGCTCAAGTCGAGCCATAAAGTCTTTAATTCAAAGGATAACAGAAATAACAACTTTAAGAACAACTACATCCTTGGTCCATCACCCTAAAGTTCTGGAGCATATTTCCAACATATATCTCTAATTGTTCTGGAGCACGTGCCAACTGGATGCTTCAATCTGTAACTTTGATTGACTGATTATTATCTACAAAACACTTAAAACAACCCATTAAATTTGTATTGGAAAATTACTTTAAGAAATCAAAAGAAATAAAGTTTATACAAGCTCTTACTAAAATTAAGCAATTATTTCTCCTAAAATTTAATTAACTGGAAGAGGATAGAGATTTGCATGTATGAACCAGGTCTTTATGGTATTATCATGATGAGGTTATTTTTACCTCATTAATCCAGAGGCAAGGTGTGGTAGAAAGAGAAGAGATTAGAGACTTGATTCAAATCTTAACCCTCCTAAAAGGCTTACTAGGACTAATACACCACTTGTGGCGTGTGGGTCCCATTATAGTGATTTTCCAGATTTTAGTGGCTTTAGATTAGACATTACCAGATTCTTGTTTTGGTCCAAAAACCCTAGTCTAGGACTGATACACCCAGACTGGTGTATGAGTCCCAATCAGCATCAAAATCAGTGTTTTCAACATTTCCAGTCCTCATTCAGGGCTCTTCAATTTTCTAGGTGCATGCCTATAATTTTATAGCTTTTTGTTATGATTTATATGCATTTCTAGGTCATTCATTCAAGCTTCATGCATCACTAAGTTTTAACATTAGATCTTACATTTCATTAGTCTTTCCAAGCCCTAGCTTGGTGGTGAACCCCTCATTTAGCCTCAATTAGTCTCTAAACATACCCTAGGATACCCTATTGTCAAATCTCTTTCCCATTTCTTCATTGGATTGAGATCTCTAGGGTTTCCTTGAATGTGGAGTTTAGAAGAGTGTTGTCCTATGTCCTAAACCCTAGCAATGACAATTTTCTATCATACCAAAAAAAATCATCTTTACTTTAGAAAAATACTTCTTGAGTAAGTAAAAATGTTGAGCTTCTAATTTGTTAAAAAATATAATCACTAATAGAGCTCTAACTTAGTAAAACTAATTACAATATAGTATTACCTAATGGAAAATACTAGTAAGTTTCATGTATCTACTCTTGTAGTATTATAATAGAAGTATTTATTGTCTATTTGGTAGATGAGTCATGAGCAATCTAAAGGAAGGATAATAGCTTGAGGTAAATAGATTCTTGCACACTAAATATATCACAATTTTATGAGGTCAATGAAAATTATAATTGTTAGGACTAACCTTTACCCCAAGTTTGATTTTTTTGGATTTGTGAAAAACACACAAGATGTGGGATCAAATAGAAAACAAGAACACCTTCCATGCACGAGAGTTGCAAACAAATATATTTCCCCAACAAGAAAGAGCTTACAAAATGGACCTCAAGAGATATAATACAATGAATGAGAGTATTTATAAGAGAAAACCCTAAATGATAAATAGACTAGATCAAAATGATCTAATATTAGCTCAAACTGATAAAAGAAAAAAGAACTCCTAAGTAGAGCTTAAGTGTATAAAGTGAAATTAGACTAATAATAAATTAAATATTAATTAATTATTAGCTAATGAATGATTAATCTAACACCCCGGGCGCTTAATTGAAAACATAGGGAGTGGCTAAAAACCCTAAAAAAATGAATGCATAAAAACTAAAGAATGCATGAATGTGTCTTGGAAAACAAGGCCTGATGAGGTACCCATGTACAAACAATATAATCTCTCACAAGTAGAGAAAAGGAGAAAACCTCATGGGAAAAACTCCTCTCCAAAAGAGAGAAAGGTGAATGAAGGATTAAGAAGCCTCCAAAACAATGTCCCAAAAATAATAGGAACATGGAGGACATTATTGAAGCACAAAGAAGTTGTCGATAACTATCAAATGATGACTACTATAGTGTTTAAATGAAGAACCTCCTCTAAAATAGATGATGATCAAGATCAAGAAGACAAGAATCTATATGAGTGCCCCCGGTGACACTATTCAAATTAGATGGAAAACAAAGGAAAACATCTGGCAATTGAAGATATAAATGGAACATGAATCTACATAAGTGATCACAATGACACTACTCAACAATGCAAGATGCAAGTCAAAAATATAGGTACCAATAGTTTAAATAACATTGATCAAGTGAAAATGGAAGGTCGACTCTAGAAATAGGAATCAAGAGTTTCCATATGGTAAATGCTCCATCTCACTGAAATGCATGGGTAACCGACTATTGCATCCACCTAGTACATAAGAACAAAAACTAGATACATAAATCACTCCAAAATAAATCCAAGGAAGCATTAGCACTAACAATAGAAACCACCCTCATAATGTTGACAAGAGAGAACCATGATAGGTCCACTAAAACTATGTGTCACCAAGAAGCGTATGAAAGAGAACCAATAACATTTGAACATGCACATGAAAGTACCTGCAACTAAAAAATGGTGTGCAAACCAAGGCACACATGCATGAGGCAAGAATCACTAGGATTTGATGTTGTCATGGAAGGGACACTCACTTGAAAAAGTGTGATGGAAAAACAAAGAAACTACACAACCCTATCATGGAACTTTATAACATAGTGCAAGTATAAAAAGGCACAATAGAATGTGCAAAATCCCCACCAAAAAACATACATCAAAGTGACACTTTCTCTCAATGCATCTACAAAAGAGAAAGTGCATATAAAAGATGTCTACAATGCCTAAATAGGACAAAATGCGAGGAATACATGTAGAATAGCTAAAAACAAGTCATCCCATGTAAACAAAAATTTTCTAGGAGCTAAAATGTCCAAGTAATTCACTAGAATGTGAAAACATAAAAAATTGAATAAAATGTACCTCAATAAAAATATAATTGTGAAGATCTATGAAACACCTTTACAACACCACTAGAATTATGAAAAATAGAGAAACTAGTCAAAAGTTGTTAAGCTCGATAGTGAAAATAGCACATTTTACTTCAACAGGCTATAGAATGCACTAGTGAAAAAGGTGAAAAGTACCTACACCATTGGATAGTTCTCAAAACCAAATTTTTGATGCTATATTGTTTGCTTGATAAAAAACACCTAAGCAAAAATTTATGCCCCTCAAAAACTACCTAATTAGCCATTAGGGGAAAAAGCAGGCCCCCAAGGGTTGGGCGTTGGTTTCCCATACAACCACCAGCTATGTTGGGTTTATATAAAAAAACCCCACCCACTCGTTGCTAGTGGAGAGGCAAGTGAGTGGCGAGGGGGGAGGTTGGCAATGTTGAAGTTGCTAGCAGCCAACGACTTAATCGTTGCTTTCAATGGCCAATAGCTTAGTCATTGCCGACAATAGTTAGTGGTCAATGTTTGGGATGCATGGGCTTGTTACTATGTTAGTTGGGTGATATATATAGTGACAATCACTTAATATAGTGGCAACGCTATATAAAGCACACAACACCTTTTTTTTATAAGGTCATACAATACAACCGTATAAGTCCCTACAAAAAAATTGTCTTAAAAGCTTCCAATGTCAAAATAGGAAAATTTCACAGTAAAAATTCATTTGTTTGGCCTCCTAAACACAATGGCGATGTCCATTTAGATCCAAGATGCACCAAAAAAATTCTCAAGTCTAAAACCTACAAAAAAATATGTAGATTCTAGATTTGAAGCCCCTATAACCTTAGTTGAAAATACTCAAAAATTGAGCAGGGGTTTTCTAAATCCATGCTCTAATACCATGTTAGATTTGTGAAAAACACACAATATGCTGCATCAAATAGAAAATGAGAACACCTTCCATATACGAGAGTTGCAAACACAAGTTTTTTTTTCTTCAACAAGAAAGAACTAATAGAATGGACCTCAAGAGAGATAATACAATGAAGGAGAGTGCTTATAAGAGAAAACCCTAAATGAGAAAGGGATTAGATCATGACAAGTGTCATCATCACATGTGATGAGATGAAATGATCTAATAATAGCTCAAAATAATAAAAGAAAAAAAAAAATCCTAATATATAGCTTAAGTGCATAAAGGGTAAGTGCAAAAAGATGGGGGGCCAAAAAGGGGCCTTAAGTGGCCACTTTTTTTTTTCTGAAATCAAGAAATACTAACCTTGGACGTGAAATTGATGATAGTTACACTCAAAATTTTGAGATGCAACAAAAATAAGGATCGTAGTGCTCCGAGTCTACTTTCTAAACTACTATTTTTTTTAAATGGTAGAGATTAAGGGGTTCAAAAGAGGGGGCCACAAAAAATGGTGTTGATTTTTGTCAAAAAAACATAACATAGAAAATTTTGTGGCTCCCTCAAAAGGTTAACTTTTTTTTTAGTATTTTTAAAATCGCTTCGGTGAGAAATTATCTAATAGTATGTAGTTTATGCCTGATTTTTTGATAATTTTTTAATAAATGTTTCAATTTTGACTTTTTTGATAATTTTTTAATGAATATTTTACTTTTTACCAACACCCTTACATAATACCACCTCATTGCCTTTCTTTAAACTCATGTTCTAGTTCCCATATGGGGTTCTTATACTTGAAAATTCAATAGACATCATGCAATCATATAAATGTCCTACCCTTGAATCTTAAAGTGAGCTACCATTTGTATCAATTTGCAACATTAAGAATTTTCTCAATGTATTTGGGTTCTAGTTCCATTAAATGAAGGCTTATCATGTATATTATTATGCAACCATAAATTAAAGCTCCAATCATATCTCTAAATTACCTTAAGATTTGGATATACATTTAAATTCAAATTTCTTTTTTCAACTTCCACTTGTTCCCCATTAATATGGTCATAGTGCTCTCAATAGAGGTTTGCAACTCATATTACAATGTCCCTTGAAATTGGCATTAGTGGTATTTCAAATTAAAAGAGCTTAATCGATCATTAAGAGATACCAATGCAACTCCTTACATTTAAGTTCATATCCATCCATAATTAGGAAGATTCTTAATATCCTTATTATCCCATCATTCAAAAGCTACCCATATACATAAATGCAAAGTAAAGATATGCACAAAGCAACTCGATTGCTAACAAAATATCTTAAAGGAGATAAGGCATGTCTTGGCACATAAATTGTTGACAAAAACCTTAATAAATGTGAAACATTATTACCCCCCCCCCCATTTCTCACATAAGATCAAATCAACTACATCAAATTTATTTCAGCTATGGGTCAATATTACAAAATTAAATGTTAATTCAAGATAGTAATAGTGAAGAAGTGTACTCATCTCTAATGGATGATATTGATGTACTTTTGAAGTAGACATTGAAATCTACCCTCATTTTCTAGTATGACACTGCTCCTTTAACTCCGATTTTATGGTACCTTTGTGTCTGAAATTCCTCTTTCTTTAATGCTTTGGTGAACGTCCATACCCCTTTTCTCTCCACCAGATGTCTTCTTTTGTACTTCACATATTATTTTGCAAACTAATTCTCTTCTCCTCACTGCTTGATCTATTATTACAAATCTTCCCCCTTTCTGACATGGTGTTGGTTGTCATACCCATTCTCCTATCTCTCTTTGTGCGCCATTCTCTACACTCTCCTCCCACTCTCCTTGGAAAATTTGGTCAACCTCTTTTATCCTCTACATTCTATATTTCCCTCCTGTCTTCATCATCGACTTCTCCTCTTCCTCATTCCTTATTCTCGTTCTCTCTCTTTTTACCCATGCCATTTCTTGCATTCTTTTTTTTCTTTCAACCAAGCTTGAATGAGAAATTATGGGGTTGTTAATAGACAGGGAGTCTTTTTTTGTATTTCATCTCTGACTTCTACAAAATTACTCTCCTCCCCTGCATTCTTGTACATCAAAGCTCTTATTCTCTGTTCTAAACACAGTTTCTTGTGCAATTTCTCTCCTATTTTTTTTCCTGCCTCCCTCACCTTCCAACAAGGCTTGAATAATAAACTAACAAGGAGGTATAAGGGTTAAAAGTGTGCTTGCCTCTTTTTTTTTGTTTTTCTAGAGTGACTTGCATTTAATTGACTTAGGGGATTGGGATGCCATGCCCTTCAACATCCCTGCCATACTCAAGCCCATTCTCATTTATTTTTGGTTGCCTCCTTTTGCTCAACGTTTCATGCTTGATTTTTCTCATGACCTGCACATCTACTACCTAAGGGCAGGAATACCATGTCGTATTAATGATGTGGTCCTCATTTTATTTTATCTACACCATGCTCATTGAATTTAGGTTGTCATTGGTCATAGGGAGTAGTAGTTTTCCCATTAATTCCCTCTATGAATTGGTCCTCCTGACAGGGATGTGAAATCCTTCCCCCCTTAGGATAAATCATCTCGACTTATTAGATGTATTATTTACTAATTCTTCAAAACTTTTGATGGCTAGCCAAGTTAATTTCTTTTGAGCCCCTTACCCTTACCAAGCTCAAGTGGTTCACTTTTTTTCTAGTTCGACCAATTTAAGATGAGATTTTTTATAGGACTCAAGAGGGTGCATACCAAAAATATACCTTCAAGTAAGAATTTTTGCTCAATTCAATCTTCCATTTTGAATATAGGGGTTGATATTTATTAAAAGGAAACTATATTAATCCGTTGGGTACACACATTTACCAATTAACCTTGGTAGGATATCAAGTATCATGCATCAAAAACTACCTTTTTACCATTAAGTATTATGGTAGTTACAACCTACCCATTTAAACATACACCCTCAATTATTTACATTTTATGTTCTTGGAATTTCATGTTCATACCCTTAGAAATATTTTTAATACTCTTAAATATGCAAGGAAATTTTCCTCATAACAAGGGGTAAAAATAAAATCCAATCAAGTGAGTTAGGGGAAGTAACAATCACCAAATACCTTAACCTTTTGCTGTGCACTCTGATTTTCATTTACATTTTTTGTATATCCAAACAAAAATATTCACCCATTTAGGTTCACTTGGTTAGGAATAGCCATGCATCCCCACAAGGTTAAGAGAACATATATGATATGAAAAACATCTCCATGCATATTAAGTGGCCAGCTTAGTTATGGTTAGTTGGTAGTGTAAGACAACATACTTTACCCAGAGTTAAGTGAGCTTCATAGGTCCAGTGTTTGAACTATTGGAAACTTGCAGCCATTTAAAGACAATTTCCACATAACCCAAAAGAGAAATCTATGCAACTAAGTATTCAGAATCCACATGCAAGAGAATAGACAACATACCCATGAAAATATGACATAAGATATACCCTAGGAAAACCCTCAAGAGGGAAAAAAACCCAACCTCCAAAAGCATCCATCACTCATGTATTATTCAACAATAAAGATTACAATACATCTTTAGAGTCTCCATGAACACCATTGAAGCATCAAGCCCTCTACAAGCAATATATGTGAACAAGCATGTAACCACACATCCCATGCCATGCTTCGAACGCTCACAAATGCTAACAAGAGCTAACATGCAAACTTACCATCCTAAACAACTACCCATGTGGTTGCTTTTATAGAAACAAGCTCCCACAAAACCACCAAGTGGTATTACACAAAACCATGTGACTAAAATCCCTGGTTGCTTTTATACCAATGTAAAATCCCCATCTCGGGCACAATTTTTTTTTTCAATTTGCAACAACTACCAATGTAACCAACTAAAAAGATATTCCAACTAGAATAGATGTGCTAATTCAAAATTTCTTTACTCATCCAGTTGACAACAAAACAACACCACTACTTATATGCCTACACCTAAAACTATTGTAAGGTCCCAAGGTCAAGGTCTTTCCTAGACCGACAACCTAAACCTCGAGGGTTCATGATGACCCTGTCTATGTATCCCCCCATGGGAAATCAAAGGCTTCGTAGTTTGCCCCACAATATTATTGGAAGTTCCATCTATCCTCCTACATGAGATCTCTAATCTCACTTTTAACCCATGACTATCCATTAAGAATAAGCTAACACTTAGTTAATTATAATATACTGAGAATAAATTTTGATAATATCGTTTTGTAGCATAAAAAATGTATCCCTAGACATTTTCACTCTCATTTGGGTCTTTTTTATGGATGTTGGCCTAGTTTTTCCTAGATTTAATGTTGTAATGTGGTCAACACATTCACATTAGGTCTTGGACCCTTGTGAATCAATAAGAATTCTATGATCTGTCTTATAAAAGTTTTGTGAAGTGTTGTAACCCACATTCATACTTTTCTAGGACCTTTTTATTATAATTCACTCAAATAACCTCTTTTTATCACTTACCAAGCCTTATTTCAAAGTGTTGTAAAGTGTTGTAACAAAATTTCACGCTTTTCTAGAGGCTTGTCATCAATAATTTGACCCTTTCTTATGTTTAAATGACCCCTTAATACACTTACAGGCCCTACTTAAGTGTTTTTTAGAGAATAATCATGTTAAACATCATTTAATGCACTTTAATTCCTGAAACCCATTAAAAATGCCCCTGGTGGGACCAAGTCAACACTAGGGGCAACTTAGTCCCACTTGGCTCAAAAATCAAAATTATTTCAAAATTTTGGTGGGATATTATTTTCTAAACCTTGAGGTCGGTCTATGATGTGGTATTTTTGGGAAATTTTGTATAATCATGTATAAATATAGGGTTTTCCTCTCATTTTGACTCCCATTCATTCACTCATTAATTCATTCACTTAATCTTTCAAGCAATTATCAAGCATTCACTTTGGCATTATCAAGTCTACATCCATTGGAGCTTTTACTTGCATATCTTTAGATTTCTACTTCAAGGGTTTGGTGAGTTGTAGCATTGCATGTTGTTCATTCATCATTCTCTTTTCATTTCATTTCATTTTTAAGGGTTTGATTACCAAACCGAGGTTTGACCAAGGCAAACCCCTATTCACTAACCCTTAACCCCTTTTCCCCTCTTTGCATGTGTGTTTTGTAGGTCTTGTATGCAGATTTTTCAAAGAGCATGGTGTTAAAAGGTTTCAACAATTCATCAAAGTATTTCAAAGTCAACAAAACCCTAAGAGAAGCTTGGAGATCACCTATAAACCATATTTTGCAAATTCAAATCCAAAAACCTGTCAGGAAATGAAGTGCAGACCGGGAGCTACATATTGCATCCTCAAATTTCCCAAAATCTAAAGCCATCAGTGGTGAATTAGTCCCACTGCCAAGCCTGAAAAGTGTTTTCTGCAGTTCTGGATACCCTTTTGGCTGAAATCTGTTCTAGCAGAATTTCCTCGAAATAGGACTAAGTCGCCCAGCTTGGCGTAAGTGTCCCAGTTGGCTTCAACATTGTTTTTTGTAGAATTCCAGAGCATCTTTGCATTACATTCTAGTTTCCAGGTGCACCTCTCCAATCTCACTTATTTTTGTTATAGTTTGTTTATATTCTTAGTTCATTTTGCATATCACGTTGTGTTTTCAAACATCTTGCATTTCCTTAGTTTTGCATTAATAATTCATCTCTTTTACCAGTTCTTTGCATCTAGGGCATTCTATTTAGACATATTTCAATCATATTTGCATTAGTCTTGAGTGAACCACCTTAAGTTTTTGGGACATGTCTTTCTCCTTTTAGGTGCAAAACCCTAGAAGTGTAAAAGAGTGCCTATCTCCAAAAATTTACAGTTCATTTTGGTGAACCTACATTTTGAACAATCTATTTCTGATGTTGAGTGCATTTACATCCTAGGAATAGCTTACATTAACATTGCATTGCATTTTGCATTGTTTAATTTGCATTCTAGGGTTTTAAAATTTGCATTAGTGAAATACTCATTTAGCTTGCATTTTTGCATTGCATTTCATTAAAATTTCACAAAATACTACATTTTCATATTATATCTACATTTGAAAACCTAAAAAGCATAAAAATCCATTAAAATTTCCCAAAATTCTCAAAAAAATCACTACCTGGACTCATTCACCACCTTGGGCGACTTAGTCCAATTGCATAGTCTACACTGTAATTTATATCATTTCCAGAACATTTTTTGCATTTCTATTTTCTGTCATTACATTTATGTTAGTATTTCTAGATTTGTTGTTTTAGTTAATTTCTTGCACTTAGTTTGCTTTCATCATGGATATGTGTTTTAATAAGCTTTGGATGTCATTAAAATCCTTAGTTGACATGTCAAACTGTGCCTTTGGGACTGATCCTAACGACATCAAACTTCCATATGCTCCTTCAACTCCTCTTGAATGTCCTCGTCATGATGTTGACATCATTGGAGAAGATGATGACAACATGAATAAGTTCTTAAATGAATTCCTTGACAACCTTGAAGCTAATGCATCCTTTTATCCATCCATGAAACAACATGACCTTCCTACAGTACCACCTCCTAATATGTTTGGCTACTTACATCCTGAAACAAATGAAGAGCCTAAATTCCCTACACAAGGTGAACCCAGGTCTTAAAAAAAATAACCCCTCAACCATTTTATGATAACAAAGTCACCAATACTCCAATTAACCTTGAAGAAACCTATGGAAAAGGTTTTACCATTTTGAGCATACAAGGATGTGACACCACAACTAAACATGACATTCATCATCTCTTAGAGAAAAATCCAATAGATGACAACACAATAGGGTTAGGATATCAAGATCCCTCTCATAACAATAAGCCTCCTAGAGAATATATGAGGCTTCGTTATGATGGTACAGTGATCTTTAATTCCCCTCCAAATCTAAATTTCCTCCCTCAAGAGCAACCTGTTATTGATAACAGTGACAAGGATAAGAGGATCACTTTGAGTCCTTCAATTCGAGAAAAGGGTGAATCTAGCAAATGCAAGAGGCCTTAAAAGTTACAAAAACTAAAGTTTCCTCTCTGTCCACCACTTGAATGTGAAAGGAAATTGCAAATACTTCTAAACAAAGGACTCGTACTATTACCACCTATGAATAGGTTGGTGATATATCCTAAAGATGTTAACATTCCACATTGTGCATATCATCGCATTCTTGGACATAGAAGTGATGAGTGTCATCAATTGAAAGAAATGCTGAGCAAGTATCATTTCGATTGCGATAATTGTTATCCAATAATTCCATAAACCACCCTCCAACTCCTTATCATGTAATAGTTGTAGAACATTCCCTTCTCACTATTACATGATCTTTCCCATCACCAACCTCGGCTCATTCTTGCCTTGCACCCAGTGGGGGAAAGAAGTTGTTAGCCTTGTCCTAGTAATGCATTTGTAGTTGTCCCTTACCTGCATTATTCACCTTCCGCTTATACCGACTGAGACTGGGAGGCAGATGACTTGCTCGACAGTTGACTTGCATTTTCCTTACTAGTCTTTTGCATTTTCTTTTTCTTTTTCTTTTGTGTTATTGCATGTGCTTAATGTGATCCCCCGTGATGTTTTATTTGATGTTCTCTCTCTTTGTGTCATTCCTCTATTTGTATCTTCATTCTTGTCTATGTCATACATTGCTTTCGCCTTTTATTTTGTCTTTTTCTTGTGTTTTCCTTTTAGGGATCACGCAAGGCATTGAGACATTCATGTCTCTTTCATGTTGACTCAAAAGGATTTTCTTTTTCTTTCTTGTGTTTTCCTTTTGGGGATGACACGAGGCATTGAGACATTCATGTCTCCTCCATGTTGACCCAAAATCTTTTCCATTTTTTTTTGTCTTTTCATTTTCATTTGCTTCAAGTGTTTTCCTTTTGGGGATGATGCAAAGCATCAAGACACTCTATGTCTCTTCCATGTTGACCCAAAAGGTTATTTCTTTTTCTTTTTTTTCGCTCTCTTTGTGTCATTCTTCCAATTCTATGTATTTGGGGAATGATGATAGTTACGAGCTCTCTAAAAAACATTGCAGCAAAGAACATACTAACCCCAAATCCATAGATCCCTTATGTGTTTGGTGTTTTCCTTTTGGGGGAAACCCCTCTTTCTTTTCCTTTTTTTTCACATGGCGTAGCTTTACTCGGAAACATATGACTTGGCATAGGGCTTTCCAATTTGGCTCTCATGTCTTTCTTCTTATTTTCATTTTTCATTTGCTACTTTAAAGTAATTGCTCATAGTACATTGTGTAGAAATTCCTTTAAAGTGGGGGCATACATTGGCATTATCATTTTGCATTTTTTTTTCCTTTTTCTTGGTTCTTAGTGTAGCCTTCTTACTTCATACGATGCGTTTTGTTGCTTTGTGGATAACATTGGGTGTGATTTCCTTTAAGAGCATGATCTATCTTAGCATATTGCATTCCTCTTAGTGGCTTGATGCAACACACTGCATCCCCTAAGTTATGAATTTTCTATTCTTTGATTGATCCTCTCTTGGAAACAGTAGACTCAATGTTCCTTAAGTTAAAGACCTCGCATGAACTAAGCAAGAATCCTTTGAACATCTTTTGCATGTTGCATTTTTCATTTGTTATATGGCCACCTTGCATAACATAGCTTGCATGGTTGTGGCTCCATCACGTTTGTTCATGAGCTCCAAGCATACAAAGTTTTGCTTGTCTCGTGAAGCTCGAAAAGTCATTTTATTTTGTGGCACCTTATTAAAGTTATCAAGAGGTATAACTTTTATATGGTTGAGCAGGAAGCCCATTCCAAGGCATCACTTTCCCCAAAGCCACTTGCATGTGTGTGAGTGCATACTAGCGATGAGTGTATGTTTCTCACCTTTTGGGCCTTCTCACCCAATGGACAGCCATAAGTTTTGTCGCCTCAGAGTGAGTATGCATTTTTCCAGACAAACAACCTAGATCTGATCCACAACGAGATGGAAAAATGATCGAAGCTTGGTTCGACTCTCTTTTTCCTTCTCCTTCTCTCCCTTTCATTCTTTTACATCATTCTCTTGTGTGTTCCTTTGTGTTAATGTTTGGTTTTCCATAGGATCTTGATCCTGGGGACTTGATCACTCCTCTTTATTGTTGTTGTCTCATCTTGCCAACATGAATGCATTTGGATCCCTCTTGATGTGCATGTTTGGCTACTTTAGTGTGAGTTTGAAGCAAGTTCATCCTCTCACTAAAGTGGGGGCTAAATGTAGCATAAAAAATGTATCCCTAGATATTGTCACGCTCATTTGGGTATTTCTTATGGATGTTGGCCTAGTTTTTCCTAGATTTAATGTTGTAATGTGGTCAGCACATTCACATTAGGTCTTGGACCCTTGTGAATCAATAAGAATTCTATGATGTCTTGTAAAAGTGTTGTGAAGTGTTGTAACCCACTTTCACACTTTTCTAAGACCTTTTTATTATAATTCACTCAAATAACCTCTTTTTATCACTTACCAAGCCTTATTTCAAAGTGTTGTAAAGTGTTGTAACAAACTTTCACATTTTTCTAAGCTTGTCATCAATAATTTGACCCTTTCTTATGTTTAAATGACCCCTTAATACACTTATAGGCCCTACTTAAGTGTGTTTTAGACAATAATCAAGTTAAACATCATTTAATGCACTTTAATTCCTGACACCCATTAAAAATTCCCTAGTGGGAACAAGTCACCACTAGGGGCGACTTAGTCCCACTTGGCTCAAAAATCAAAATTATTTCAAAATTCTGGCAGGATATTATTTTCTAAACCTTGAGGTCAGCTTGTGATGTGGTATTTTCGGGAAATTTTGTATAATCATGTATAAATATAGGGTTTTCCTCTCATTTTGACCCCCATTCATTCACTCATTAATTCATTCACTTAATCTTTCAAGCAATTATCAAGCATTCACTTTGACATTATCAAGTCTACATCCATTGGAGCTTCTACTTGCATATCTTTAGATTTCTACTTCAAGGGTTTGGTGAGTTGTAGCATTGTGTGTTGTTCATTCATCATTCTCTTTTCATTTCATTTCATTTTCAAGGGTTTGATTACCAAACCGAGGTTTGACCAAGGAAAACCCCTATTCACTAACCCTTAACCCTTTTTCCCCTCTTTGCATGTCTGTTTTATAGGTCTTGTATGCAGATTTGTTAAAGAGCAAGGTGTTAAAAGGTGTCAACAATTCATCAAAGTCTTTCAAAGTCAAAAAAACCCTAAGAGAAGCTTGGAGATCACCTACAGACTAGATTATGTAGATTTGGATCCAAAAACCTGTTAGGAACTGAAGTGCAGACGGGGAGCTATAGATTGCATCCTCAAATTTCCTGAAAGTTGAAGGTGGACTAAGTCACCATCAATGGAAAATTAGTCCCACTACCAAGCCTGAAAAGTATTTTCTACAGTTTTGGATACCTTTTTGACTGAAACCTGTTCTGGTAGAATTTCCCCGAAGCAGGACTAAGTCAGAATTTCCCCAAAACAGGAATAAGTCACCCAGCTTGGCGTAAGTGTCCTAGTTGGCTTCAATAGTGATTTATGTAGGATTCCAAAGCCTCTATGCATCACATTCTAGTTTCTAGGTGTACCTCTCTAATCTCACTTATTTCTATTATAGTTTGTTTACATTCTTAGTTCATTTTGCATATCATGATGTGTTTTCAAACATCTTGCATTTCCTTAGTTTTGCATTAATAATTCATCTCTTTTATCAATTCTTTGCATCTAGGACATTCTATTTATACATATTTCAATCATATTTGCATTAGTCTTGAGTGAACCACCTTAAGTTTTTGGGATACCTTTCTCCTTTTATGTGCAAAACCCTAGAAGTATAAGAGAGTGTCTATCCCCAAAAATTTACAGTTCACTTTCCATCAAGTGTTGGGTCCATACCGAACATTATCAATCATCGGTGTACAAACATTCACAATATTCACAAGGTTTCATTCATACCTTAATTCAAAATATCATACACATTGAATGTCACAATTTTTCCTCCATATAGACAAGATGACTAACTCATACACATCACACGTACATTAATGACTAGATCATACATAGATCATAAGTAAAGTGATGATTAGCTCATATATACATCACAATTACATCATTGATTTTCTCATACGCATATCACATTTACATTAATGACTTGCTCTAGCATATATTGCAAATACACAATGAAAAGCTCTAGCATACATCAAATATACATAGTGATGAGCTCCACCATACATCATGAATACACAATAACGAGCTATAGCATACATCACAAATACATAGTGACGAGCTCCAACATATATAACATCCACAATGGTTATCACATGTCCATAATGCATCCCAAATAGAAAGAATATTGGTGCATTGTGCACTACACCGCGGGTCTTATCCTTTCAACCATTATTTTGCACCATTGGACAAATGGGAAGAGGATCTAGTGCATCCCATACTACATGGGGCTGTCTTCAACCCCACATCCCCACAAGGCTAGGTATATAGTCTAACAACTAGGAATGGCATCTGTTGCATCCCATACTACACCGCAGGTCCATCCACCATCCCAAGGGTTTCCCCAAGTAGTGAACCTACCAAACCTAGTGGATTCTAACTTCAATCACATATAGGCCATCAACAACAAGTCTTTCCACCCAGATTGAAGTAGCTCCCGACATATACCACCTTATGACCTTAGTGGTATTGTCAGCTATCTTCTTCACAATCCCATGTAACACTTGAAATCGATCACTTTTGTGTTTATCAGTGACAACCAGTGAACCCTCTTAATATGCGGTTAGCCTCGGATTACCATTACCCGCATGGATGTGTCCCTACCCATGCAACCATTAAGGTTGTATCATAACCAGGGTAGCCTACTACCTTCACCTCTATTGACTAGGTGAATGCTGACAAAACCATAGTAGTAGCCCATACATCGGTCATTGGGATGGTCCAATGACTTCCTATCACTACTCAAATATCCCAGAGGTTCACTCTTGGGTGGGTTATACATGAATCACAATCACAATCAACAGATACATGGCTTGTACATAAGACCTCTAGATATGGAGTTGAATTACACAAACACATAAGAGATACATGGAACCAACACGAGAAGGACTTTACCCAACATATACATATAATAAAATACCCATTATAAAGTATTCAATCTCTTACTTAACTCAAATTAATATTCAAAGGCATATTATGTATAAAATATAAGTATTAAATTTTCTTAAATCATTCATACCCATTCAGCCTCAAATCAAAGCTTACAGAGGAGGTGTGATAAAACCATATAGGAACAACCCCAACCCTTGGAGTTATCCCCACCCTAAACCCTCCCCCTACAAAATTGAGGTCACAGAGGCATCCTTCGCCCAAGGACTGCCTACATTCCCGCTTCCAAATGGGTCAAAGTCACACATAGTTCTCCTCACAAGGTCTCTCAAAGGACCTACACACAAGTTTCCCCATAATCAAGGTTTCCTTAAATGATTGTCAAAAGTTAATAGTGGATAACGACAAGCAAAAAATTCCAACACAATTCCCAATTCATCCATCCTAAATTATAACACTTCCATCTAAGGACATCAATATCTCAATTTAGACCTTGTTGTCTTGATTATTCATGATCCGACAAAAGAATCTCTTACAATTACCTATCAAGGATATCATTCAACATTTGGTACCTTGATGATAATTTATACTTCAAGGTTTGTTTAGGATTAGAACAGGATAATTGACAATGTGATTTAGTAATCTTATATATCACAAGTGTTCATTTTTTATACCTTTAATCTCTTCATTATACTAATAACAAACCTCTTAAACATCCACATTTTAGAATAGCACAATTGTACCCATAGATTTTCTTAGTACTATGGGGAGAAATACTCAAGATCTAATCACAATATGATATTGTGTTGATATGGTCACTCATAGGATCATGTAATTAAAATGTCTTATCTCTATAAGTCCATACATACATTATTAAAAAATTGAAAGACATAACATCATGGTTATAACTTTTCTCTAAGATGAGTCAACACACCAGTCAACTCTAGATGGTTAACAACATTGTATCTATTGGTTCAACATTCAAGGATATTCTTCCAATAATAACATATTCTCAACCTCTTTACATTTTGGAGAAACCCCATACTTCTAAATTAGTCATATTCACAAAATATAATATTCACTCTTGCAACATAGCTAACCTTTATTGGTAAGCAATAAGATACCAAAAGATGATATATAGTAGGATTACACGTAGTTTGTCTCTTAACTCAATCTTAATGACACCATCAGATTAAGTGATAATTATCTTTTGATTGAGAGGTACCAATACCCTTACCTAATACCACCTCATTGCCTTTCTCTAAACTCATGTTCTAGTTTCCATATGGGGTTCTTATACTTGAAAAGTCAATAGACATCATGCAATCATATAAATGTCCTACCCTTGAATCTTGAAGTGGGTTACCACTTGTATCAATTTGCACCATTAATAATTTTCTAATGTATTGGGGTTCTAGTGCCACTAAATGGAGGCTTATCATTTATATTATTATGCAACCATAAATTAAAGCTTCTATCGTATCTCTAATTTACCATAAGAGTTGGATACATGTTTAAATTCAAATTTCTTTTGTCAACTTCAACTTGTTCCCCATTAATATGGTCATGTAGCTCTCAATAGAGGTTTACAACTCATATTACAATGTCCCTTGAAACCAACATTAATGGTATTTCAAATTAAGAGAGTTTAATCGATCATTAAGAAATATCGATGCAACTGCTTACATTTAAGTTCATATCCATCCATACTTAGGAAAATTCTTAATATCCTTATTATCCCATCATTCAAAGTAGCATGAACATGATCCAACCCTTGAAGCAATAAAAGCTACCCATATACATAAATGCAAAGTAAAGATATGCACAAAGCAACTCAATTGTCTAGAAAAATCTCTTAAAGGAGATAAGGCATGTCTTGGCACATAATTGTTGAGAAAAACCTCAATAAATGTGAAACATTATTTACCCCCCCCCACATTTGTCACATAAGATCAAATCAACTATTGTGAGTCGATATTGCAAAATTAAATGTTAATTCAAGATAGTAATAGTGAAGAAGTGTACTCATCTCTAATGGATGATATTGATATACTTTTGAAATAGACATTGAAATCTACCCTCGTTGTCTGGTATGAGATTGCTCCTTCAGCTCCCATTTTATGGTATCTCTACATCTAAAATTCCTCTTTCCTTTATGCTTTAGCGAGCGTCCCTACCTCTTTGCTCTCCACCAGACATCTTCTTTTAATTCTCTTCTCCTTATTGTTCGATCTTCTATTATAAAGCTTCCCCCTTTCTGACATGGCATTGTTTGTCATACCCATTCTCCTATCTCTCTTTGTGTGCCATTCTCTGCACTCTCCTCCCACTCTCCTTGGAAAATTTAGTCAAACTCCTTTATCCTCTACATTCTCTCTTTCCCTCCTATCTTCAGCATCAACTTCTCCTCTTCCTCATTCCTTATTCTCTCTCTCCCTCTTTTCACCCACGTCATTTCCTGCATTCTTTTGTTTTCTTCCAACCAAGCTTGAATGAGCAGTTATGGGGTCATTAATAGAAGATGGGGGGTCTTTTTCTACGTTTCATCTCTTACTTCTACAAAATTACTCTCCTCCCCTACCTTCCTGCACATCAAAGCTCTTATTCTCTGCTCTAAACACTTCCTGCGCAATTTCTCTCCTATGTCGTTTTTTCTTGCCTCCCTCACCTTCCAACAAGGCTTGAATAATAAACTAACGGGGAGGTCTGAGGGTGTTAAAAGTGTGCTTTCCTTTTCTTTTTTTTCCCACGTGACTTGCATTTAATCAACTCAGGGGATGGGATTCCATGCCCTGCAACATTCCCACCATACCCGAGACCATTCTCATTTATTTCCAGTTGCCTACTCTTGCTCAACGTTTCATTCTTGATTTTTCTCACGACCTGCACATCTAACTACCTAAGGGCAGGAATGCCATGTCGTATAAATGATGTGGTTCTCATTTTATTTTATCTACACCATGCTCGTTGAATTTAGGTTTTCATTGGCCGTAGGGAGTAGTAGTTTTCCCATTAATGCCCTCTATGAATCAGTCCTCTTGACAGGAATGTGATAATAAATAGGATTTTGGAGAGCCATAAATTAGTATATATCAAAGAAGGTAAGAAAGATTAATTTTTTTACAAGACTGATTTCCATGTAAGCAATGTTCATAAGATGATTAGTCTTATTGAAACTTGCATATACCTTTATGGTGGATGGGAAATTTGGGGCAGCTAAACCATATATAATTTGTATGATATTGTATTAATTAGTCATATATGCAAAGTGATGATGCTAATTATGTTTGACATTGTAATATGTGACACGTTATTAATCCAAGCAATTAGAAACTAGTCATAACTATATCAACCATTTCAAATTCAAACACTATCATGTAAAAATATAGTGATAGATATTGTAGGTGATTTAGGTTTATGACAAGAAAAGTGCATGAATATTTCTTTGTCTTGGTTGATGTGTTTATAAATTTAGTTGAATGTAAAACATATACAAATCTAATTTGTATTAAAATTAAATTTAAATTTAGAAACTATGTCAAAACCCTATAGTTGAGGAAGCAGGGGAAAGTGATACAAACCCTAGAGAGAAACTAGAGAATCTACTGAATTTAATCTAGAGAATTTATTTGATTTTTATGTAGAATTTTTAAAATTTAGAAGAATTTAAAACATGTAGGATTATAATCCTAGAATTAAAATTTAAGATAAAAATATAAACTATATTAAAATCATAGAGTTGAGGAAGCAAGACAAAGAGATACAAATCTAGAGATAGAACTAGTGAATCCAGTGTTCATTTAACCTAGATAATTTATTTAGAATCTATGTAAGATTTTTTAAATTTATGTGAATGTAGAACATGTATGAATTCAATTTAAGTATGATGAAGAGAAAATCCAAATCTCATCCAAAATGGCAAAACTCAGACTACATTAGACTCTATGATCGATTCATTCCAATATTAATGTCATTAATTTTCTCAGCAGTGAATTGCTGGTGATAAATTTTACTTGCGATAAATTGGTCATGACGGTAAATTTTACCTCGATAAATTGCTGACAGTGAGATTACCTATGTCGTTTTATTCAGCATACAGAAGATACGTGGCAGGCTTGGAAAAATCTTTCGTTGTTTCCACATGAACTCCCATGGCATCGATTACCAATATCTTCAAATGGTCTGCTCACATGTTATGCGCCTCTTTTCTATTTTCCCATTCAAATTCTGAAAGAATGGAGGAGACAGGAAATGAATTAGCTCAAAAGAATTTTAATTCAAATAGTCTTTCAAATTCCTCTACCGATTCTTTTCGTAATGTAAAAATCGGCATTTTGAATCTTCAAAACTCGATATCACAATTCGACGAATCAACAGATAATTGAATTGAATTTGGAGTTGAAAATTAAAAATCAAAGGGATTTTTTTGTTGATGCTGATGCTCCTGCATCAAAGTATTAAAATTAAATCTAAAATTATATACAATGTTCAAACAGTCCTAGAGTTGATGAAATAGGGAAAATAAACTTACAAACTCTAGATAGGAATTAGTGAATTTTATCTAGAGAAATTATTTAGAATATATGTAGAATTTGAAATTTATATGAATGTAGAACATGTAGGAATATATTTTTTATTAAAATTAAATCTAAAAATAGAAATTATATATGTAAACCTTAGAGTTGAGGATGTAGGAGAAAGAGATCTACAAACCCTAGCATTGAGGAATTAGAGAGAAAATATCTTCAAACACTCCATAAGAATGAGTGAATTTAACCTTGAGAATTTATTTGGAATCTATGTAGAATTTGAAATTTATATGAATGAAAAATATGTAGGAATGTAATTTTTATTAAAATTAATTCTAAAATTGGAAACTACATTTAAACCCTAGAGTTGAGGAATTAGGGGAAATAGATCTACAAACCCTAGGGTTGAGTAAGGGAAAGATATCTAAAAACCCTAGAGAGGAACTAGTGAATTTAATCTTAGAACTAATTTGGAATCTTTGAAGAATTTAAAATCAATATGAATGTAGAGCATGTAGAAATCCATTTTTTTATTAAAATTAAATCTAAAATTAGAAACTAGATATTTAAACCTTAGAGTTGAGGGAATAGGGATAAATAAAAATGTAATATTTTAAAAAGATTTTTATATAAATTAAAAAATTATACATACCTTATCTTTTTCTAATATATCTTTGTACCCTTTTTTCAAATAATTTGTGTTACTTTTATGATGAATATGCCTATATAGTTTTGTTTTTTCTTGTCCTTTTATGTTTCATTTCCTCCTTCCAAAAATGCTTCTCCAAAAATCCCTGAATTGTAAATATGATTTTTATAAATTTTGCTCAAAAAATTCACCTACAAAAAATAAAATCCAGAATATTTCATTTTTTAATTTGAAAATAAAAGATGGAGAATATTCCATTTTTTAATTTGAAAAAATTCTATTAATTTCACATTCATATATAATTCATAATATTATTATTTTAAATTTTTGACCTTAAGACCTTCATTTAAATGTCATTTTTATTAAATATTTAATCTTAGGGACCTTCATTTGAAGATCATTGAAATAGATTATTTTAGTATTTTCCATGATCATCTAAGTACCTTCAAATAAAGGTTGTGCCTTTGTTCAAAATTACATTCAAATTTATTCATATCCTTATTGCAACAAAAAATAATAATAATAATTTGTATATACAAAAATAATTATGATCTATGGAAGTAACTTATGTCTAGATTATAATTAATCTCATTTTAAAAAATTACTAAAATTTATGAAAAATTATTTGCACACTAGATATTAGTGTTATGAATCTATTTTTAAAATTTAATAATTTACCTTTCTACAAAAAAAGTTATGTTCCTCTGGAAGTAATATTACTTTTAAAAAATAATCTTAACTATATATAAAATAAGTCACTAAAAGTTACAAAAAAATCACAAATTATTTCTTAGTTTTAAAAAAAAAAAAAAATATAATCAACACATGAAATCTCAAAAATCACTAATTCTTAGAAAATGGAATGTTGGTTAAAAATGTTGATTTTAATGTGTTATTTTGACCAAAAAGTGGGATACACTATTATGGAATCACCCGTAACATAATTGTTGAATATTAATTAATGACTTTTTTTTAGTAAAGAGTTTTTATAGATTAATTAGTTTATTTTAACTTTGATATCCAAATCCATAGCAACATTGTAGAAGTTGAGTTTACCAAAATGATAAATGCAATCATTTCAACTTTTCATTGATATAATGTATTATAGTGATATATATATATATGATAATAATATAATATAAATATTTGATATTGAGAATAAAGTGTTAGGGTGAAGTTGATGAAGGCAATATAAAGAGTCGCATTGCTCCTTAAGTGATGTAAATGTCATCACAAAAATTAGTCACAATTGAATTAGAAAAAAAAGTGAAGCTACTTAAATACAAATGACTTAATAATAGTGTAATGAACAAAATTGAACAATTAATTATGAAATTTATAATAATGATATTATATATTAAGTATAATATATTATAATTAAAGTTATAATTGAAAATTTTCTATTGTTAAATTTACTAAGTGAGGGGAGAGCAAAGTCTCCACTTAATGAAATATCCAAATCCCCATATGAAGTTGCATTAAAAAATGGCAGTCATATTTGTAAGTTAGTCGATAACAAGAAGTGTTGGTAAATATTGAGAAACACTAAAGATCAACCCTTTGAAGTACCATGGATGAGAGTTCAAACTTTAATATCTTTTATCTACAAGATTTGAATTGCACAACATTGGGAACACTATCTTAAAACTAGATTTATAGACCCTAAATGTGCTAAAAGAAGATAGTGATTTTATGAGACCAATGAAGATAAAAATATTTGGTAAAATATTTAAAATATTGTATTGACTTTAAAATTACAAATAATTTAATAATTTAAATTTTATAAAATTACTAATTTTAGAAAACTAAAAATATAATTATTATCACTATAAAAAAATAAATTATAGTTAAAATTAATTTATATTATATATAAATAAAATAAAAATAAAAAATAAATCTAAGTACCTTGTTCATGGATTTTTCTATTCTTCTCAATCAATGGTAGATCCTAACCAAATTAAGTGGTCTTTACCTCAACTTTGTTGGTGAAAATTAAATTTTGATGGTGCATCTCAAGGAAACCCTAGGTCATCTAGGTCTATTTTTGTGATCCATAATCATGAAGAAAAAGTGCTAAAAATTTTCATGAGAAAACTCTATCTAGGAACTAACAATGAAAAAAAAGTGAAGGATCATCTATTGGGTCTCTAATTGGTTAGAGCCTGCAATCTTGATAGTAACTATTTGATTATCATCCTATGCCTAAGAAATAGGCTTTCGAACAATATTTTGAATGGATCTTGGGACATTCTTGATTTTATTTCCAATTTCACTATTTGACATTACTTTCAGGAAGGTAACGCCTTGGAAGATTATCTCTCTAACAAAGGTATTAATCAAAGGAAGGACTTAGGGGTGACCAAGGATCTTTTACAGTGGCTTAATTTTCCTCACATCACCCATAATGATTGCCTTAATGATTTCTCTTTGTCATAATCACCTTGTGTGGTGATGGCTTCACTCATGAGAGCATTCATTATTGGCCATGGTGTGGTATATTCTCTAGCCCCTACTTGAGGGAGATATCCTTTTATGGATCTCCTTGGTGATCTCTATTATCATTTTTTGAGGTCTTGATTCTTTTTTCTTTAGCTATCATGGATACCTCGTTACATCTACAATCAATAGTAAGACAAATGGCTTTCTAGGAAGAGATCTTAGTGACAAGGTTGAAGAGTGTTTTTATTTTTCAATAGGATGATGTTATGAATGCCATTATTGAGGCCTTGGGAAGATATTTCATTTGAGGGTGGTGTAAGGCACCAAGTAAATTCTAAAATTTCGTTTATGTGTGTTAAAAATGTACTCTATTTAACAAAGGGTAGAGAACTTTCATTAAATCTAGGCAGATTCTACATTTGGAAAAAGCTTAGAGTTGGTTTGTAGATAGAGGTGAATAAACTATCAACTGAATGACATACTCCCCTTCTAGTGATGGGTTATAGATTTCATGGGCTTGCCTTTGTTGGCTCAATAAGAGGAGTGGATGTTAATCTAGAGAAACTAGTTTGTTAGGTGGTGATGATTCAAAATTTGCTCTCTTCAACATGGGGGTTGGAATTTTACAAATATGGTTTTTGTGTGGTTGAGCTTCTCAGACCTATGAAAAAATCTCCTCTACAAGAGAGATTCAATGTGATCAAGATAGATTGTGTTATCAAATTTTTGATCAAGAAGGTATCACTAGTTAATCTTGAAGATGTTTCTTATGGGGTGGAGGTTAATTATTTAAAATAATTTTCTTAGTTTGTATAGCGTCTAGTGCTAGAGTTTATTATCACGAGTTCTCTTTGTGTAAGGTCCCTTGCCCAGAATCACCAAATTGTCACAATTTATTCTCGATTACTCACAGTTTGATGATGCAACCATATTGTCAAGCAGTTTACTTGCACTGATATGAGGTGTTTCCAGTTGATGTTCAGATTAAGTTTGTATGCACTAGACGTGTCATATAGAATACTCCATTCACAACAATGACCAGCATATACATTTAATAATTGCAATACAGAGAATTCAACAGCAAAATATGCCTGAGCATATACTATTCATTTCCAAACAATTAATTGAAATTACAATTGCAATTCTGGAAAGAAATGGATTCAATGGTGTTTGAGCCTCACGACCCCTACAGCGGTGGTTTTTAAAGGATGGCCATGTAATATCGATCACTCCAAATGCCAAGAGTACTGAAGATGTTACTCATAAACTTCCTCGTCACCTTTACTCCTTATGGAAGGTACATTACAATAACCAAAGTGGCTCGGTGATATCGACACTCAGTGATTTATTATGTCACGAAATAGGAGCCAAAATTTGCAATAACAATATATTTAAATGTTTAATCCTCTTAGCAGATAGCAAAGATATACGTACCAATAATGGAATATACAGATGCCAAGATAATTCGTTCAACACAGTTGAGAATAGGTAATCGACCAATACTGGAAGAATAACAATAATCGCGTAAACTGTAAAATATATAAGGTTTTCAGAATACATATCTTCAATGAATCGATCAGCAAGAATAATGTTCAGCATTGATTGTTGTTGTTCAAATTGGAGAACCAAACATAAACGATCAATATGATCCAATTGAAGAATCTGATTGATTCTTCCAAGACCATCTAGAGCAGATGGATTCACTGTCAGAAAATGGTTTTCCTAAGCATCCATCCTGAGAACAAATTTGAGAAACCCTCAAATTAGAAAGAATATTAATCATTAACAGCTTTCCTCAAACCCAAAACTCCTTTTATAATATTATTTGATGGTTTTGTATGATTACAAATATTTATTAATTATTTAATTATCACCTTTTAATTATTTTTAGGTAATAATAATAAATAATTATTTAATTCTCTTTTGGATATTAAATAACTTTTGATAATTAAATAATATTATTCTCTCACAGTCAAAAATGGGACATTGCACTTTGTGTCATATTTCCAATCTCCTTTTATTTTCTTGTTGTATCAATCATTTTTTTGGGAATGGTGATGGTGAATAGAAAACCTCCTGATAAGGTGGATATTATATGTCATATGTTAGTCTATTGCTCAATTTTGGCTTTCACTACTCCACTTCCTTCTAGGATTATCTATGTATATTTACATATTTTTAATATAATATATGGGAGAGGGCCCTAAAATCTCACTTGATCTACCAACAAAACACATCCAACTAAAAAAGCAACTCTTAAGTAAATAGTTAGAAAAAATGGTGGGCAAATCAAGTTCTGGGCAGTGATCATGAAGCAAGGATGGTTGATGGAGCATAGATTCGATAGAGGATCAACTTTGCAGAGAAGATGCGACCAGTGACAACAAGCATTGAGGCTGGTGCAGGTAGATGGCATAGTCAAAAAAATTGGATCATCACCATGCCAGTGGCACCAATTCCATTCTGTTGAGTAGGAAGGTTGTTGAGTGGTAGAACCAGATGGTGTCTCAGCCTGGTCCTTACACAGATGCCCCCAAATGGCCCTAGTGCCAATCCAACATTCGAGGCCGTGCTTAGGGGATGAAACCTGCAAGAGGAAACTAGAATCATACCAATGTGGAACTTAGGAGAGTACATTCACCTCCACAAAAATGGTATGATCAGAGGCCTTTCCCTATGAAAGCAATGAATTATGCCAGACCTCCACTTGAGAAGTCTACATTTGGGGGTTGGTATGGTCAGTGTCGTGGAAAAATAATGGTGAGATCTTGACAACTTTACCCAACCGTTGGAAGGGAAAACCTCCAAAATGGAGTTCATGGAGGCACAAATCAAATACAACCATCCAAAACAAAGGAAGGACCTCAGGGACTAGAGATCTTATGGAGAAGAATTATGAAGGTGTATGGGATGGATCTAAAGTGAGGAGGGACCCTGAAGACTCTAAAAAAGGGATTGACAAGTTAATAAACCTAGGATAAGCAGCAAGGCGATGTTCATCTCTTCTAAAACCCTAAGAAATTCCAAGAACATGAAGGAGGGTTCTTTTTCATGAAGTGGGGAGGGGGTGGATGCTCTACTAAGAGAATGGTGGACTAGTGGAAAGATCAATGGAGCCAAGAGGTATGTATCAATTTTTTGGATTGTAATTTTCTCCTAGTCATTTTCCCTGCACCATAGATGAAGCAAAGTATTATGTATGAAAA
>VDFB02309937.1:423059-461843 GCA_007258455.2 Sequoia sempervirens | reverse complement strand
AAAAAACTCAACTTCAACTTTGTTAATCATAATTATGGCTAATGCAAATCAAAATTGGGGCCAAGCTCAACTCTAACAATTATAATCTTCAATGACCTAATACATTTGTGATAAATTGTTATTTAGTCTACCTCTAAATTATGTATTCTCCACTATGTGACACTTATTGGCTAAGACTTTAGTATTTATTCACCTCTCACATTGATCAAGACAATTATTCATTAATTTTGATGGAAACTTGAAAAATTCAATAATTTACTTTTAAAATATTATTTGCATCCAATTGAAATCCAATTGTGATAGGTCGAATGTGAGCGTTAGAAAATGAGCAACAAGTAAAAGAGTGCAAACAAACACCAAAACAACCTACACCTCAAGATTAGCCTAAGTTGGAGACAAAACAAGATAAAAAAGCAACAAATGGAACCTTATACCTTGTCTCGAATCGATTCTTTGGTTGGCCCTTTGATCTTTGATGTGTATGCTCCTTGGATGACAAGATGCAAGCTAAATGATGTTGTGAGGATGAGTGTAAGTGGATAAACACATGAAAATGGCTAAGTATAAGTTGAGAAACAAAAATTGCAAGAGTTTGACTAGCAAAATGATCTCTTCTAAAATAAGGAAAAATGGGGTATTTATAGGAATTTTGAGAATTCCTAAGAGAAATGGATGGCCAAGATTGAGCCACCAAATATCAAGATGTAGGGCTAAGGTGAGTTGAGAACTCACAAGCCCTCACATCTTGACATGTGGCATGTGATAAAGCCCTAAAATGTGAAGTGGACATGAGGTGGAAGGATAGTACATGACATGGAGGGGGGGTACAAAGTACCTTGGGATTGGACAAGATATCCTCATAAAGGATGTCCTTGTCCCATGTGGGTGAGAGGACAAGTGGGGAATTAAAAATTCCTCAAATATTCTCATGGGGAGAAGGGAAAGAATTTTAAATTCCAAAGGGTGCATTGGGGGATTAAATGTGAATTAAAAATTCACATAGGGAAGTGGAGATGCCTTGTCAAAAAAGAAAAGCATTTAATAGGGTTGACTCAATTAAGTGATTAGGATTGTGCAAGTACTTGATTAGACTGATTAATGAAGATTAGAAGAGAGTTAGATTTCACATGTGACTTGATGTGACAAGTCAAAGATCACATGGGGAAGAGTAATGAAGGATTAGAGGAGGGTTAGGTGGCTAAGAGAGATTAGAGACCAACTTGCAAAAGTTGGAGGATGTGACACATCCTAATCAAGGATTAGGCATGTGCACATCCTAATGATGGATTAGAAGAAGGATTAAGATAAGATAAAAATGATGGAGGATGTGACATGAGGGGAATTAATATTTATTTAATTCAATTGATGGAAGGAGGATTAAAGAATAAGGTATTATTGATTAAATACCTTATGGAGTTGTGCAGAATTAAAGGTATTAATTAAATAATAGCATTATTATAGTTCTAAAATAAGATGAAAGGGGATGAATTTGGATAAATTAAGGTCCAAATTTAGACGCCTACACCAATTATCTAGTACTCAAAATCATTAAGATTAGATAAATAATGAACTCCCTTGCAAGCTCCTTTAACTTTATCATATTTTCCTTATTAACATACTTTAACTCCTACTAAAATATCCATTCTTAGCCTTGTAACTAATTTTTCCCTTTAACGAAACCCACCACACCACATGCCTCATTATACAACCACACATATGATACTCTTGTTAGTTCATTGATCTCTCATATATACAATGATGACATCATAAATTACATTTATATGTGTGATGCAAGAGCATCCTTGATATAGTGGAAATCAACATCAATTTAAAAGAGTATTTTACTTTAATTTCCTTTGGTAAATTATATTATAAGAGAATAACTTGCAATATTAGGCCACAATATTGTATTAAATAATCAGCCTCCATTTTTATTGTTGCAAATCTTGAAGTGAGATAATGCAAGGGAGTGGTTCAAAGTTTGAAAAGAAAAAGAAAAAAAAGCCAATATTGTGCATGAGATTTTGAGAGTTTCAAGAACATGAAATGCAATTTAATGCTCCTAGATTATAGGGATTCATATTTGGATGCCCAAGTTGTGATTTGAATTTTTTTTTGATTCAGGCCCTATTTGTGAGGAGTGGGAAATCCTAATCTTGGAAAACCCTTGGGAAGTGGTTTTAAAGATTATTTTTGAGAATTAATGTATTTAATAATTCATTTTTATGCATTCTCCTAGGTGGGGGTGTGGGAAATGGGAGTTACATGAAAAGAGGAGGTAGTGGTTGCTTTGTTAAGGTTTTGATTTGACAATTTTTAGGTGGTTGCTTCCAGATCTGAAGCTCATCAATTTGTCACGTAGATTTTTGTTGGGAGAGGAGGAAGAATATAGTTTGGAAGGTTTGAAGAGGTATTGCAGTAGAAAATGGATTGGAGAATCCATGATCGAATTTTAGTAGAGGTTTCAGTTGAGGATTTACATGTTGGAGGAGCAAATTCGCAGAGAAAGAAGGTCATTTGAAGGAGACATTTTCTATAGTTCTTAATTTTGTTATTTTATATTGTATACATGTTTGATATTAGTTTTGTAGTGGTCAGCCCATAAGGTTGCAATCTTTGTAATGACAGATTTATAAAGTTATTTTAACTTTTCAGAAGGTGTTTAATGAAGAAGACAAAGGTTTTGTTGTAGATTTCTAAGTTGTTCTCAAGCATTTCAGATTTGATTACTTTTGTGTAATTGAGGTTGAGGTTTTATGTGTGTTTTCCCTCTTCATCTGATTTATATCAGATTTGTAATGCTTATTTGATGCCACATGTTTATGTGGTGGTTATTAAAAAAAGAGAAAAAATGTTATGTAATTGGGAAGTGACATTGTGTGGAAACCTGAGAGAAAGGAGAGAGTTTCCCCTGATTATTTTTATTTGCACAAGGAATGAATTTATGTAAGATAAATTTCAGATTTTAAGTCAAATCATTTTGTTGATTTGCATATGTGGTTATGTGGATTTTCTCCTTTCACCAATATGTATTGTAATTTGAGCCATAATGATAAATTACAATGCTGACCAAACATGAGGGACCTTATGCAATCCCACCAAATTTCCTTCCCTTAATGTTATACAAATCATTATGTTTGAAAATAAAATGAGGGCTTCTCCCAACACCTCCTTTTTCTAAATAAATTTATGGTGCAAGTATCTCTTATCCAATAAATTATTATTTATTTGTTTGTTTTGATGCATGACATCCACCACATGATATAGTTTTTAAAGTTGTTGAATCTAATATCCAACATGGAAAAATGAGAAAGGAGTTATATTTGGAAGGATGTATACAATATTCATATTTATACAAGAAAGTAGTGTATTCTCTATTGTTATTTTTAACTTTCACATATCACTTTTTCCCTACATTAACTTACTTTAAAACATAAAACAATCAAGTTGCATAATAGATTCCCGATTCTTTTGATTAGTTATCAATTATAGAATTTTGAGATGAGATAAAGGCACCACCATATTTAGGATGTCCTTTCATCCACTTATAATATGGTGTAAGGAAAAATAAACCACTTATAAAATAATTAATATAAATAAATAAATTAGTAAATATTCATATATAGTTAATATAATTTTATTGTAATTGTAACAATGGAAATAGGGTGCCCCACCTTTGAGGAGATAGGGTTCCTACCTCACTATTGTTACACTCAAGGAAACCTTAGAGACCTCAATCCAAAGTTAGAAAGGGGGAAAGAGATCTTGCAATAAGGTATCCTAGGGTGTGATTGAGGACTAAAGGGGGTTCACCACCAAGATAGGGCTTGGAAAGACAAGTAACATGCAAAACCTAATGATAAAACCTAATACTTTGTAAAACTCAAATGAATAACCTAGAAAGGAATGTAAATCAGAATAGTGAATGGGGAAATTAGAGAAGTGCACTTGAGAATCTGAATGTACTCGGAATAAGCTCTAAAATTCTAAAAAAAGTAGACTTTAGGGCACACTGGGACTCATATGCTAGGCTAGGTGTATTAGTCCAAACTAGGGTTTTTGGGTTGAAACAAGAATCTGGTAGTGTTGACCCAGGATCTTCAGAAATCTAGAAAATTTCTTATACTGGGACTCATACGCCACTTGTGGCGTATCAATCCCATCCTGCTTTTTTGAAAATTCAAAGTTTAGATATGCTCTCCAATCTTCGCTCTTTCTTTCCAATCTGATTTCTGAATCTGAACCTATAAAAAGAACTGCAAGACGAAATATAGTGTTGATTTGCTTATGGGGGGTTTGTCTTGGTCAAACCCCTAGTTCAATAATTAAACCTTGATAGAAATAATGGATCTTGAAAGCAAATGTGAATATAAGCCCTAATCTTAAATGTATCTAAGATTGGGAAATCTGAAATGCAATGCAACCCTATTCTAATGTGCTAGAATGAGATGCATGAATGGAACATGAAGATGAATGAATCACTTTGGGAGATGCATAATCACCCTAATAAGCCATAATAAGACATGTACCTTTATTAACTTGAAAGTAGAGTGATAATGGAGGATGGAATCACTTGGGAAACAAGTCATTAGGCTTGGCTTGATGGCTAGTTGCATCTCCCCAACCCAGAATCCATCATGATTTGAACCATAGGCAACCATAATCAATCCTTGACAATGCTAGATCTTTAATGAAAGTGAGATTGAATACCTACAAAAACACTATAATGTTGCTTCAAGACTTTAACTTTGCTTGCTACTTGCTCTTGAATGCTCTTATGAAAGAATGCTTGAGTTCTTATGAATGCTTAGATCTTGAAATTGCTTCTCTAGATGAAAATAATGACTTTAAAGCTTGTTTATATAGGCACTTCATCTAATTTACTATTATTTAGATCTCAAATGCCGACTTCAACCAAAATTTTGAATTAAAAACTTGAATTTCCCACTCAAACCCTAAAAATGGGCCACATAGGACTCATACGCCACTTGTGGCATATGGGTCCCACCTAGGGGGACTCATACACCCAAGGTGGCATATGAGTCCCACCATAATTTTTTAGGGTGGGCCAATGATGGGTTGTTAGAAAATTTAATGCGTTTGTTGATTTTGTTAGGATTTTAGTTTAAATAAGCCTTGAGATCCAAAATAAAGGGTCTTAGGGGCCTATTAATGATGATTTAAAGGGTCATAAATGCAAGGGTACTAAAATAGGTCCACATTAGGTGAGGAATTGTACTCCCTTGAGGAATTGTACTCTCCAAGAAGGGATTACAATTTTCATCATTACAGTAATAAATATAAAAAATTATTAAATTTAATATAAGGATATTACTTTTGAATTTGATGTATATGATCATATATATGTTCGAACTATTTCATTTTTTGCATTGCTTAGTTTATTCTTATTTGAAGAACTATTTATTTAAGATTTTTTTTTGATATGTAAGAGAGTAATTTTATTAATATTTCAAAAAAGATAACATTTTTTGTACATTTGAGGCTTTCCATCTAGGAAAATTGCATAGAATCTAGGCCAAGCCAAAGGTCTGATTCACAATAGTCCAAAAAAGAAGCCAATTATAAAAAAATTAGGCTACACTAACCCACTCGATACTATCAAAAAGTAAAGTGTAGAAAAACCTCACAGAGCTAGAGACAAACACCTTGAAGCTCATACAAATTTAAAAACTTGTACTCATGCATCCCCATTCTCTTGAATAAAATTTATGAAATCCCTCACCTAATCAAAATCATATACTGAAACTAGATGCAATATTCTCCTTAGAAAACTCACCCCTTCCATCGCCTGCGACCAATGGAGTAGTAGGTCGACACCCTTGATGTCCAACAAGAAGGGGTAGAATTTGACCACCTCACCCAAAACATTAAGTAGACCCAGGTCTCTCGGCCTCAGGATGCCTGCTCCCAGCTCAGTAAACCCCACAATCTCTTCAAGCCCCCCAATAGCTCGGGCTTCACCATCATTCTTGTTATTTGCAATACCTCGTCCTTTGGTATTTGCAAATCTAGTAGCATAGCCACAAACAGAGATTCAATATATCTATGTCCACTTTGTATCTTTCCATTTCCACTAGAAACACACTCCCCAACACCAATTTCACAACACCAATTGATAAGAAATCATTTCCAACCAGGATCCTCTTCAACGTCAACTCTATAACTTTTCCCAAGAAAGCTATTTGTTGTTGGGAGCTGGTTAGCCTTATAGGGGTGTTCATTACATCATCCTCAATACCCAACATATCCATACAAGCAATATTTTTTGCCCTCAAGGCCATTCTTTATAGCTCTTTCCACTCATGCCAAAGCTTGTAATTTGAGAGCTTGCCAATATTACAATTTGTTTATGCAACACTTCCGAGTGGAAATATTGTCCCTTGGCATGCTCACATGGGTGGAGGCTTGACATAATAAATTATTCACCATAATTCCAATCCACCCATGGGATGAAAAATTTAAGTAGGGTGTGTGTGACAAGACCCCTATTTAAACATTTCCAGACATCAAATCAACTCAAGTGATTTATTCTAGGTTGAAAGTTCAAAGTTCTACCAAAATTGGTTGGCCATGCTAAAGTTAGACAGTTAGTAGCATTTCCATATGTTTAACCATCACAATACATCACTACTAGTGCTCAGATAAGGCACTAGAAAGAGTTCCTTGATGCCACGAGTACACGACCCGTCACTAGCATAGCCAAATGTCAGCTTAGAGAAACTCCCCATATAGAGCATGGACATAATGTTAGAGGGATTGAACTAGTGCCACATGCTCATAAGTGAAAAAATTGACCTTCCATCACAACCTATCGCACCACCCCTCAGGTTTGGTGTTGGGATGAGCACCCTCACGCCATGTGCATATATCCTGAAACTAGCACTGCAACATGTCAACCCAACATAATTCTCCATAGAAAACACTCTGCCATGACTCAAGAAAGAGAATGTAGTTCAACCACGTGAAAGTTGAAGAGATCATCAAGAGACTTTATGCGTTTAAGCCCCAAATTTAATAATCCTAATCTATGGATCATGCCTGAACCAAGCTAGACGCTCATGCATCTCCCAACCACTTCAATACTCACCAGAAACCTCTACCATTGGAGCACAAGATGCCCGACCACCACAAGGAACATATCCCCATTAACAACCATCTCCACACAGCCCTCCCAGCCTTAGGGGTTTGCCACAAGAATCCACACATGATGACCATTAAATACAATGGGAGGAGGAGTAAGAGTGTTTCTTAAAAACATCACCCACGTGGTAATATTTTCTAACTTATCCACTTCAAAATTGGCTTCTCTATATGTTTTTTTCACCACATTTTGATCAAAAATCCCTAGAAGACCAACAACTTTGTCCACCAGCCCTTGGAATTTCCAATTTGAAATTTTTCTCGACCTAAGAGTGCTTATCATCAAAGTTGAGTCACCTTTCACTTCAATGTTTTTAAGGCTTAGCTCCCGACATAATTGAAGCCCCTATATCATAGCCTACAATTTTGCATAGTTATTCATCCCATTTGGAAGAGGGACCAAAATTTCACCCACTATATCCCCTTCCCCATTGTGGATTATGTAGTCCACACCCAACCTTCCTGGATTTCCTCTTGATGCCTCATCAAAGTTCAATTTATCCCATGACTAAGCAGGGGCTTCCAAATTGCCTTGGCACAAAGAAACTCTTTGTCTCTCTACCTTTTTGTTGCCAAATTTTAGGATGTTGAGGTCGAACCACCCAAGCCTCAATTTCACATCCCACTCCGTGAATTCCACCTTTTGTGGATTTAGCCTTAATACCTTGTTGTTCACTATCTCAACTATGGTTGTCTCCACCTTATTTTGAAAAGATGATATGTTAATTTCCTTACTTTGGAGAACTCTCTTATTTCACGCTTTCCAAATTTCCCATATCAAAATAGATGGGATTATTAGCCAAATGCACAAATACATTGATTTCTTTTTAAGAAAGGACCATGATTTAAAGAGGGATAAAATATCTTTGGGAGGGAACTTACCCAACCCAATTTCACACATAGCCATATCCAACACTTTTGAGAAAAGGGCCATCCAAGCAACAAATAGTTTGCATCCTCCTTGTTTGATTTGCACATTACACATCTCGATGAGCCATGGTAGCCCATTCTGGTAAACCTACCTACCATCAAAATCCTTCCTTGAATTGTGGTTCAAGATAAGGCCTCAACTTTTTGAAGGCATAAACTATCCCAACATAATTTTTTATGGTAGTGTATTCCTCCCATCATGTTTCCCTAACATTGAGAAGCCATCCTTAGTATTATACTTCCCTGAACTAGTGATAGCCCAGACCAACCTCTCCTCTCCCTCCTAGATGATTATGGTTTTGTCTTTAAGAATTGAGTGTAGTTGTGTAATTTCATTGACTGGGAGATCGAGCCTACTAAAATCCTTCCATTTCCATCTACAACTACCATCAACAAATCTAATCTCCAAATAATCCCTCGCATTCAATCCCCAAAGTTGTGTGAGTAATCCTTTTGAATGTTGCATGTTTTCTAGACTATCAATAGTGGGATATCCATGAGTCCTCCCAAAATAGGATAAAAACTCTATTATTAGTGGCTGACGCTCAAACATAAAATTCCAAATTCTTGAACCTTTGGGAAGAGAGGTAGTTGTGAAAATGCCACTCTCAATATCATTTCTTAGATAATTGTTCTAAAGAACATGGACCAATTTTGAATTATTCTCTATGCACAGTTTCTAAATTAGCTTGGCCCCTAATTCTTTTTTTTTCCCTAGGATTTCCCTTAAGTTTGTTCCCCTTGCCTCCTTCGCTTTACAAACCCTATCCCATGCAATTAGCACATCATTCCTTTTCTCTGAATTTCCTTTCCAAAAGAAGTTTCTCATATTTTGGTTTAAAGTCTGATATGTCCTCTTGGGCAATGCTAGACATGACAACAGATAAATTGGGATTACAGAGATAACAACATGCAACATAACTAATATGCTTTCCCATAATAGCCATTTCCCTTTCCATGATGACATTTGGCTGTTTACTTTGTTTATTGGGGGATCCCATATCTTATCGCAACCCACTCCTTTTGCAAAGGGCAGGGCAAGGTATGTGCATGGAAATTGATCTTTCATGTATCTCAAGATTCTAAGGATCTCTTGCTCTTTTTGCGAGGGAGTGTGAAAAAAAGTAAACCTATTTTGCTTCACTGACTTCTTGGCCAGAAGTCTTTGAATAGAGATCCAAAATTTCCTTCAATTAATAGGCTTCACAACATTTTTCCACCCCAATAAGCATAGTATCATCTGTAAACTATTGATAGGTTATCACATGCACATTTCTCATGATTTGAATTCCCTCTAATCGCTAAACACTTGCTGCTACACTAATTTCCCTTTCGAGGAGCTCAACCATGATGATAAATAGGAAGGGTGAGAGGGGTTCCCCCTATCTAATTCCTCTATACATCTCAAAGAAAAAATTTGGAGTGTCATTCACAATAATTTAAAATTTGGGACTAGCAATACAATTGAAGATCCAATCTACCCAGTTTTTTTTCAAACCCAAAAGCCAACAACACTTTACATAGGAACCTCCAATCCACCCAATCATATGATTTCTTGATATCCAAGTTCAACAACATACTTTGATTTTTAGTTATTTGAATATAATGAATTGCTTCCTATGCAATAATGACCCCCTCCAAGATTGACTTCCCAGGAACAAACCTGGATTGCTCCTCAAAAAATATTTCTTGTAGATTTTTTTTTCCAGTTTGTTTGCTACTACTTTCGCCATAATTTTGTATAAATTATTGCAAAGGGCTATAGGTCTGAAATCATCCAATGGGGTCAACCCACAAAAGTGGTTTACAATTCGAGCAAGGAAGGAAAAGTTGCAAAAAATGATCCCATGCAAAAAAAATTGGTTTTTGGGGTTCAAATGAACCATTTAGTTTGAGCGAACCAAAAAAGGGTTCGAATGAATCTTGGTTCGAGTGAACCAATTAAATGCTAGGTCCCACCATTCCCGCCAAAAAACACAAATAATTTTTTTTTTGAAAGGGGGTTCAAATGAACCAAGGTACGAATGAACCCTGGTTCGAGCGAACCCCCCTTTTCCCACCTTCTTACCCTCTGACACCAAAAATGTCTAGAATTTTGCGCTTTGAAGCTCAGGTTGAGGATGAAAATGGAGGAGACTTCACAGACCCAATTGGATGATGGTAGTCCTCAGAATGAGCTATACAAAGAATATAATTTTAATATGTTTTGGTTTTATTATGTATTTGATTTTTTAGTTTTATGAAACATAGGATTTTCACTAAAAGTCAAGCTCTCTATTCTACACATGTGGAAAAATAGCAGATTATTAAAAAAAATAAAAAAAATATGAGTGCACTAGATATTGAAGTCCTTGATCCAACAAAAAATAAAAAATGAATTTTGATACATACAAAAAAATTTATGCATTATACGGTCCGCCTACATCTGAATTATAATTGGTTTGACTTCAAAACTTGATTAAGGAAAAAATATTTAATAAAACACTATCTAACCAATTGGAAGCACTAGATATCATAGTTACAAATCTAAATTCGAAAGAATTATAGTTTTATCCTTCATAGACAAAAATATATGCGTTATACGGTGAGCGTCACTCCTTAAAAATGTTGTTTACTGAAAAAAACTAGTTTTTGAAGGAGATGGAAAAAAAGTGCAATCTGATTCCAAAAATTTTGAAAAAAATATATTTAGAATCTATAGAAAAAATGTGACAAATCACTAGTTTGCATCATCTTCAAATTCTTCATGGTTTAGCCGCTATAGGTGCCCGAAAGTAAAGATTTAGTTAGAAAAAATTATTTCAGTGTCCAGTTTGGCCAAAAATTGTAAACCAGTATTGTGGGATCACCCAATGATGATGGCTTCTCTTTTTTGAAAATCAAAGCAATGAAAGTGTAATTCATCTCCCTTAGGACCACTCCTGATCTCCTCGAGTCTTCAATTGCTGCTGCCACTTCACTACCCACAATGCTCCAACATTTTTGAAAGAATTGGGTAGGGAATCCATTTAATCTAGGTGCTTTATCCGAATGCAACTAGAAGGTTGTTGCCTAAATCTCTTCTACCAATTTTTTTTTCATTAAAATCTTATTCTTCCATTCATCAACCAACTGAGGGATAACATTCAAGAGCTGATTTTGTGATGCCAGACTTGAACCTCCTATGTTATTCAACAATTTTTTAAAGTAAGAGATTGCTTCCTCGACGATACCCTCAAGTGTCTCCACCATTGAGCCATCCACTCCCCATAAGCTTGTGATTCTATTTATTTCTCTTCACATCTTAGTACTATTATAAACACATTTTATATTCTTATCCCCTTTTGAGACGCAAGTCAACCTTGATTTTTTCCTCCAATACACTTCTTCTTTCACCTGCACCTCCTCATATTCCTTGAGCAACTCCTTTTCCTTCAAAAATATTTCACTATCCATACCTAGAGATAGTACCTCTTTATTAAGTGTAGTTAGTTCTTCCTCAAGCTTGCTCTTGGATTCAAATATATTTTTGAAATGGGTCCTATTCTAGTCCTTTAATTGCTAATTAAGTAGCTTCAACTTTGAAACCACACCAAACATTTTAGTACCCTCAATTTTCCACCCATTCCACCAGGCGCCAATCAGCTCTGGGAGATTTTGCTTCTTGAAGGTCACATATTTTCAAATTTGAAGGGGAATGTCACTAGTTTCGTTTTTCTCATGATTTCCAATTTTATGTGGAAATGATCAGACCCTGATTGGAGTAAAATGTTGCCTTTAAGGATGATAGAAAAGCTCCTAGGTCTCCTTTAAACAAGAATTTGTCCAATTTTTCTATAATAAGACCGAAGCCCATCCTCCTCTTCATCCATGTGTATTTTCTGTTTGCTAGTTGAATCTCAAATAGATTATTTACCCTAAAAAAATTCTCAAAATCCACTTGGGATTGGTACTTCTTTTGTATGCATCCCAACTTGTCCTCACTATGTAGGATCACATTAAAGTTTCCTTCAAATATGCAAACCTCAAGGGTACCCTATGGGTAGGTGCAAAAATATGGGGGGCCAAAAAGAGGTCAAACTTTCAAAAAACATTTGATAAGCTATAATGCGAGCGCGTTATAGCACACTTGCATTATGGCTTGGTGTGACCAAGCCAAAGGATCAACCACATCAATCCTATAACACGCTCGTGGTATAACGTGAACACGTTATAGGTTATTAAAACAAAAAAAAGAAAATCAAATTCATTTGTTTGTGACTATGTCTTTTTACTGCCTGCAGCCAAAAACCTTGTTTTTGCGTGCTTACATTCTAGAAGGAGCTTATTTTGCATTTTCTTCATCAATTTGTTGCAATTTTGTCGCCAGGATGCCACCACGTCGACAAGGAGGTCAAATAAGTACTTGGATTGTTTGTTTTTTATTGTGAATTTATTGCTAAATTGGTAGTTTTAGGTTGTTTTTTATATTCATTTGTTTAATTTGTAGGAAATGATAATGATCCTAAAAACCCTCCTAAAAATCCCGAACAACCAAAGCAACAAGAACATGAAAAAAATCCTCAACAACCACAACAACAATCTCCTCCACCAATTCCTCAACATCCTCCTAACACTTAGCAAAAATTAATGGGGGTAATTGAAAATAATAAAAAAACATATTGAGGAGTTAATCACGAGGTTGATTGATCCAGTAAGTTCAACCATGGAAAGAAGAACACTTGCAAGTTCACCTAAAGAAATGTTAAAAAATGTTGATGCAATCAACAAACAATTAAGTGGTTGGACAGATAGGAGGCAGGTGGCTAGGAATTTTTACACAAATAAATTATCATCTAAAGAAGTAAAAGATGAAAAAATTACAAAATATCATTTGTGCTCATTATTGACCGACCCACGCACAAACCAAAATATTGACCTTAATGCCTAGAGGTTTCCTATCCATTGGTGCCACCACCAAGGGATCAAGAAATTTTTTTGGGATAGGTGGTACATGGTTTTTGACTACCCACCATGCAAAAATTGTCAAGTCCCCCAATATTTCTTGAGGAAACTCTACTGTGAGTTCATCCTCAACAAAATCCCCAATTATTTTGATATGAGGAACTTTTAGGGGAGAGGTGGGGGGTGGGCACAAGATAGAATTGGTGCACGACTGGATCCTTGGAGGAAAGAGAGACGAGCTCTCATTAGGTCGACTCATGAGCACGTCATTATCCCTTCCATCACGAAGGAGAGTGCTAAGGTAGACACTTTACAATCTATAACCTCTTTGACCCAGAGTGTCATCCAACATGCCGGTCCTATAGTACAATGCCATCTAGTGGAGTCTTTGAGTGGTTGGATTCCACCCCATTCATGTCAGGTTTGTGAGATGACTTGTACATATGACCCCATCGATACTCAGGAGGCTACTATGCAGGATGCGTTTGCAACTACGAAGATGGCGAGGCCAACTAATATTTTGAATGAGGCTTTTGACATCGATACTCAGGTAAATATTAGCATGTTTATTGAATTTAATTTATTAAATTTCATTTTTGTAATGCAAGATTAACTAATTTAGTTTTATGATTGTAATAAAATTTTAGGGTCACAGTGTTGATACTGGATACACCGGCCCTACACCTATTTATTACTCCATTCTACTGTTGAGGTATGTAACTAGTAAAAAATTATAAATTTATTACATGTGAATAACATTGTTATATGAATGGTATTCTAATATCTAATTTTGGATGTTGAATAGGCTAATATTGGAGGTTTCGTGTGAACACCTCCTAGTGCTAATGGAGTTAGACAAACCTACATGCAGGTAATAGAATAAAGAGTTTAACTAATGAATTATACTTAATAGATTTGTGTAGTTTATATTCATATCGTTGATTACATTGGATTGCACATCTTTCAAACCCAAAGCATTACTTCACATTCCATAACTAATAAATAGATGTTGATAGATGACAAAATTTCAACTACAATATAGTTGTTTAGAAAGTCAACATAAGCAGTGACGCAATTACTTCACATAGCATACGTAATAACTAGGAGCAATTACCAATTACATTTTCTTGTCATGGCATTCCATGAGACCACTTTTTACTAAGGAATCTTTTCAAACAGTTCACTTCCTTGTCTATGCTATGGATGCTCAGAAGAAATATATGAAAGAATAATAGTAAGCAATAACATAGACAAGGCAATGAGTTGTTTGAAAAAATGCCTCAAAGAAATGTGGTCTCATGGTGATGTCCATCACCATGAGACCCAATTTCTTTGAGGCATTTTAAAATAGCTCATCGCCTTTTCTATGCTACCACATTTTCCATACATGTCTACCAAATAATTTTATCAAACAATTCACTTCCTTTGCTACTATGGCTAAAATCCTAAAAGGTGCTTCTTAAAAACTATGGATTCTTGGAAAAATCTATCAAAGAATAATAGTAATAGCATAGACAAGGCAATGAGTAGTTTGAAAAAATTCCTCAAATAAATGTGGTCTCATGGTGATGGAATACCATTCCATCACCATACCACATTCTCTTAGAGGCATTTTTTCAGACAACTCACCACCTTTTCTATGCTACCACATTTTCCATACATGTCTACTAAAGAATTTTATCAATCTGCTCACTTCCTTGCTACTATGGCTAAAAGCCTAAAATAGGTGCTTTCCAAAAAACTATGGATGCTTGGAAAAAATCTATCAAAGCATAATAGTAAGAAATAACATAGACAAGGCAGTGAGTAGTTTGAAAAAATGCCTTGAAGAAATGTGGTCTCATGGTGATGGAATTCCTTTCCATCACCATTAGACCACATTTCCTTGAGGCATCTTTTCAGACACCTTACCTCCTTTTCTATGCTACCACATTTTTCCATACACGTCTACCAAAGCATTTAATCAATCTACTCACTTCCTTCCTACTATGGCTCTAAATTAGGTGCTTTCCAAAAAACTATGGATGCTTGGAAAAAAACTATCAAAGCATAATAGTAAGCAATAACATAGACAAGGCAGTGAGTAGTTTGAAAAAATTCCTCAAAGAAATGTGGTCTCATGGTGATGGAAGGCCATTCCATCACCATGAGACCACATTTCTTTGAGGTATTTTTTCAAACAACTCCACCGCCTTTTCTATGCTACCACATTTTCCATACATGTCTACCAAAGCATTTTATCAAACTACTTGAACTTCCTTGCTGCTATGGGTAAAAAGCCTAAAAAAGTTGCTTTCCAACAAACTATGGATGTTTGGAAAAAATCTATCAAAGCATAATTGTAAGCAATATCATAGATAAGGCAGTGAGTAGTTTGAAAAAATGCCTCAAAGAAATGCGGTCTCATGGTGATGGAATGCCATTCCGTCACCATGAGACCACATTTCTTTGAGGTATTTTTTCAAATAGCTCACTTCCTTTTCTATGCTACCACATTTTCCATACATGTCAACCAAAATATTTTATCAAACTACTCACTTCCTTGCTGCTATGGATAAATGCCTAAAATAGGTGCTTTCCAACAAACTATGGATGCTTGGAAAAAATCTATCAAAGCATAATAGCAAGCAATATCATAGTCAAGGTAGTGAGTAGTTTGAAAAAATGCCTTGAAGAAATGTGGTCTCATGGTGATGGAATTCCATTCCATCACCATGAGACCACATTTCTTTGAGGAATTTTTTCAAACAACTCATTGCTTGAAGAATAGAAACCAAGCCTTTAGCCAAAATTCCTCTCCAAATTCTTTTCAAGGTCTTCATCCTCATCCTCAATTTACCAATCCATGAAATATTCCACCTTTTATTCCACTTTTTCATATCCCCACCCCTCCCTCTTCATGTCATGATCACCCTCCATCTCATAACCAAGATCACACTATACCATCCACCCCATCCCAGCATAATACCATAGAGAAGGCAATGAACTACTTGAAAAAATGCTTGAAAGAAATGCGGACTCATGGTGATGGAATTCCATGACATATTTGTTTGTAATGGAATTCCATTACCATGAGACCACATTTCATTGAGGCATTTTTTCAAATAGTTCACTGCCTTCTCTTTGCTACCACAATTTTTGTACATTTCTACCAAAGCATTTTATCAAATGGTTCACCACCTTTCTGCTATGAATAAAATCCTAAAACATGTTGTTTCAAACAAGCTATGGATAGGGAAAATAGTAAGCATGATAGTCATAAATATATAGTTTAATAAGTACTTATAATTTTGTTCATTATCTCATACATTATAAGCCATGACGTGCATCACTATTGTAGTTTTTGTTATCAAATAATTTTTTGTTTTATTTTCAGATGTTGCAAGTGGAAACACCTCCAATGTTAATAGGGAAAAGGATCTTGGTGTTTCTACTTCTATAGACTCCTCAATGCCTCTCACGGGGGTATGTGTCAGATTACTAAATTTCAATTTGCATTCATTGTTATAGCTATTAGTGAAAAATAAGACCATTATTGATTTGTAGTTTAATTTCTCTTTGGATGGTTTCTATAGGGTTTCAACACACCACAACATGGGAATGCAAATATTTCCCTCGAGGAGAGTGATCGTCTAGAGGTGGTAAGTGATTATTTTGTTAAATATATCATTTTTTATATTATAATTTCTATATATTAATGTCTTTACTTGTTATTGTAACAGATAAGGCTTGATCGAGAACTAAACCTTAGGAGGAGAAATAGGAGCACTCCTCAACCTTAGAGTAAATGATTTATAGACTTATCACCATTTGGTCGACCAACAAAGGGAAAAAATTTGTTTCGAGAGCATGGAGAGCAATGACTTTTGATTCCAGAGCCCTTTGTTGTATGCCTATATGGTATTTTTGTACATATTTTATATTGGATATATTTGACATTGTATTCCTATATGGCATTCTCGTAAGCCTATATGGCTATTTTGTATATATTTTATACATATATCGACATATATTGATGTATGCCTACATGGCTGTTTGGTTAATACAAATATTTTTTATCGATGGTGTCCATATTTGTATTATAAATCCACAGTTCAATAGATATGAGTTATGTGTATTCAAGTGTATACTTTACAACTTACGTGTATACTTTGTGACTTACGTGTATTCCAATGCATACTTTGCAATTTACGTGTTTTCATGCGTATACCTTGTATTCATGCATATACTTTGTATTAATTTGTGTATACTATGTATTCATGTGTATACTTCAAAGCTTACATGTATTTGAGTACTTGTGCTTCCCTTATTCACATGTATGCTTCACTTATATTCTCGTGTATACTTATTAATTGGTTAGCCCTAGTATTGATCATTGTCCTTCATGGTTTGTCTTGAATATTTATTGATTGATGCTAAACAACTTTATTAGTTGATGCTAAATAACTCCAATATTTCTAGGAGACGAGCCTTCTAGAATGGCAACTGGAAACTAGAAAATAGGCATGCAACTCCATGCAAGATTGCACATCTAAACAATCATTATCGTAAAAATATAACATCCAACAAACTTATCTAAAGGAATATTTTAGGCAGAATATTCTACACTAACATTTTCATAATCAATGGCTTGTTTCCATGCTCGCTCCCCAACTGTCAACCAAAATTTTTCAAGAAACCCCTTTGATATATTTTTATGTCCATTGGATCAATGGATATAAATCTAACCAAAGCATTCCCAATACTTTGAAAACAATAATCCACCCAAAATTGCAATGAGAGATAAGGCAAATGAACCCACATAGGCATAACTAAATAAAGAACAGTTCACCCTTCACAGCTTGGTGAAACCATTGCCAAAATTAGAAGATCTTAAAGATAAAGAGGAATTATGATCTATATAATATAGAATTAGTACCCACTTTGATGACTACAAAATTTTCAACCATGGGCTTATCATGCTTTTTCAAATTTGGTAAGAAGGCTTATTTAATATCCTTGAGCAATGTATTTCCTAAGGGCAAGGAGGATAATTAAAAAAACATCTTTCCCTTGCTAGACTTGAGGATGATCATATGCTTTTGGTGTGGAAAACTCAAACTTCTCAATTGTCATGTGAATGTTTCTCTTTTCGATTATTTTGCATGCCATCATAAGGGATTGAGCCGGTTGAATGTAGCTCAGAGTGATTCAACATGTTTGGGTGTGAAAGAGGACCATGCCTAGCATAAACGTACCTATCCAAACACATTGTAATAGTTCATTTGGAACACGAGTTGCAAAACACAAGTTGCACCACTTTACAACTTTACACTGCTTGCATTTGACACTTTTTCCATCAATTAAAAATTCATCACCATAGGAAAATAACTCTGAGATAACAAAAAATGAGAGGTTATTATAGAGGGGCCCAACGTGATCTCGTAGGCTCAGACAAAGAGGTCGTAAGTGTTGATCATCAAATCTTGCGCCTCTCCGACAATCTTATGGGAAATTCAGCGAGTGGGGGACTGATTTGTGCCTCACTGAATACCTCTGGGATTTTTATACAAAGTCGACTCTTCTCTGAGTTTTGGAGAAAAGGGTAGAAGGAAATGTAAATATAAAACATAAAAATAGTGATACGCCAAACCTTTTACAATATTTCAAACCCAATCTTTCCTATGAATGATATATTTAAATACAAAACACCACAACCCTTCATTATTGGGAAGATAATGAACAACAAAGGCTAACTACAAGTACAGTGCAGTCTTTCAAATCTCCCCATAGGCAGTGTTCATTAAGGTCCGATCAAACATAAAAATTTCTAAGGTTAATAGAAAAACGTTCAGAAATTGCATAAACTCTCTCTCTTATTACAACACAATATAACAAAACAACAACCCTTCAGAAAAAATAGAGAAGTCCATAGGCGTAATCCATTTTTCACAAGTTATTATCCTACCACATGAGCCTACAACATGGAAATCAACAACTTAAACTATTTGAATTCAGCTTGACATAGTGTTTTATTCAGAATGAAAGCATAAAGAAGGAAAGCTTGATAAAGGCCATACATGCACTATCTCAAATATTTCTTCCAAACAGTTCATGCTTAAATATCAAATGAACTTTAAAACAGAGGTCAGATGCCAATCTGATAGTAGTTTGAGCATAAACAATATAACATGCCAGAGAAAAGCAGTTGTGCAATTCTACTTTTGAAAATAGTTCTATAACTTAAGAAAACTATAGAAACTTTTCCTCAACAAAGGAAACTGAAACTTGGAATCTAATCCTTCATTGTGTCGCTGCCTCTCCTTTATAGCTGCAAAAAGAGAAAACTATCACCACAACAAAGAAGTAATTGCTACCAGATATTGGCATTTGATGGCACACAATTTGATCATAGATATTTAGTTAGGTCATAGCAATATTTTCTCATCAATTCTCAACTGCCACATTAATTCCTTTTAGATATTTAGCAAAGATAGTTATTTGAAAGCAATTAGATCCTAGAAAATAGCCTAGAAAAATTCTAGTTGACCAGTAATGTAACCCAATGATGCCAACTTAAAGCCTTTGTCCCAAAAACCAAAAAGGGGCCAACAAGTTCCAACAAACTCCAAAAGAGATCGCTTCGTAGAAACACAAATTGCCCGCAATGAAAAGATGATGTGTCAAATGGGTGGAGATCTTCAAACTCATGAAAATTGCTCCTTGAGAAAATCTCTGCTAAGTTCACACGTGTCTCGACCTTCTCCCGAAAGGAAGGCGATAAATGAAAGTCGTGCAACCACCACATGGCACATTGCACACCTTTTCGAACAACTTTACTTGAGTGTGGAAACATTTGAAGCCAAAAACATAAAAAATACAAAAATAAAAAATAATTAAGGAAAAATTGCTTCACAGTTTTGGGGACTCATAGGGGACCTTCGCTTGCGGAGGCACAAACCTAGGCCTCTGGTAATTCTTGGAGTTTGAGGAAAGTAGAATGCAACACCTCCCAATTTGCATCAGTCGATTGGACAAGAGTATGGATGAGCCTATATGCTTGGTCCAACTCGAAGAATTCCTTGAAAGAAACAAATCCCCATCTTGCAGAAACCACCCCAAGGTGATAATAGAGTCAAGAAAGAGGAAAGATCTCGGGCTCGATATCATCAACAGTGGGTGTCACGCTTGAACCTGCGAGTTCTGTACAAGTTTGAACCTTATGTTGGATTGCATCGTGACCTGCTCAACTGTCAACACATCTTCACCCAGTGAAAGAAGAGGGGATAGCCCACAACCAACTAGGACACCGAAGTCCTTGATTTCATTGACCTGCTTGTTTAGCACCGTTTGACACTCTTTGCACCTTGCCACGATCTTGTGGCAATTGATGATCTTGTTTGATTTGACGGAGGTGGCTCTTCGATCGAGAATCCCTACACCTTCCAGAGCCTCATTAGTGGCCACACACAACCTAGAAATCAGGCTTTACGATTCTGCCACTTGGGGAGTACATATCTGTAGAAGTTGATTGACCATAGGACCAACCTTCGCATTTAATTCCTATATGTCCCTTAAGAATTGAAAAGCAGGCCCAAGAATGACAACTGTGATCCTCTCCCAATGCGTAGTCATCAAATTCTTCAATATCGGGAGGGTCCCAAACCCTTTTGTAGCAGCTAGCTTCTGATTGAATTGAGCTTGTCTTTCTCTTGTGCTTTCCTCCTTTTGACTCTTTTCTCTGAGGGAATTCGTCAGTTCCAAACTCAACCTTCTGATCTCTTGTTTTGAATTTTCTACTTCCGCATGGGGCTTGTGTAGATCATCGGAAGCTTGAGATCAAACACCATCTAACTCTCTTCTTATGTTTTCCTGAGCGTTCTTGTTCTCTACATTTTTCTAGCTCTTAGTAGCCAGCTCAACTTTCAATTTCTCAATTTCAACATAAAGATGAACCTGTTCACCCCGGGATTTTGCAAGCAACTTGGATGTCTCTCCATGGCGACTCTATATTTTCCTTATGTGGGCCATTTCGACATCTCTGGCTTGGATCTCATTTTTTAGCCTGCTCAATATTTCCTTTACATTTATCAGCTTTGCCTCATGCTTCTTCAAATTTCTGTCTATCCTCTCATAGTATGCATATACCACCTTCTGGGTGGCCTTAGCTAGGACCACTTTGTCACGCGGGTGAGTTTCATTCAAATCTAGGCTATGGCTCTGATGTCATAGTCCTCCATTTACATTTGTCCCTTGGGCTTGGACACAAGCGGCTTGATGGTAGTGATCAGCAGAGAATTTTGCTCTTCATTAAAGCAAGCTTCAATCTTCTTGGTAGCCAGTAGTGCGACATACCTTAACAATCGTTTTTACTTTTTGACTTGTTGGGTGTTATTGGTTGCATTGAAATGCTCTTGGGGACTCTAAGGGGTATCAATACTTTGTGTTGCAATGGAAGCACTAGGTGGGAGACTAAAAAGGGTGACAAAAGGAGAAAATTTAGATGCATGAGCATGCAGGGAAGAAAAAGAGAGTGTTATCATGGAAAAAGGCAGGATGTGAAATTGAGATTGGGCAGGGGAAAAACCAATCAGGGTGCAAAAAGAAATGGGTGGAAGGAGAGGTTCCTTCCCAAAAGTGGATGGACCGGGAGTGACAAGAAACACAAATTTTTTTTCTCTTTTAATGGGGGCCCTTGACAGGGTGATCAAAGAATCAATAGCGGCCAAAGTAGATGCTGCTCGTTCGACGCATGGGGTTGCTTCAGAAAGTTCATTAAAAATGGAAGGGGGTGTATTCAATACTACTAGCTCAGGGTCTGAGGATGGAGTATTCCTTTCTAGGGAAGGAGGTAGAGGAGTAACTAGAGATGCAGAGGTAGGAAGAAGAGAGGGAGTAAAACTTACATGGGCCACGGTGGTCGAAACATTTTGCAGAATAACTCCACTTCTTCTTCTTCTCCTCGATCTGATGCATCGAGTGCACCTAGATCTTGGAACTAGTACGTTTTGATCCTCTGGCGGTCGATCCCTCAGAAATTTGGCCTTCAACAATCGCAACAAACCCTTTTGGGGACCGTGAGGTCTTTTTTCCTTTGCTTTGAGCATTGGTAGAGGTCATGAATTGTGAGTCCCTTTGCCTCAAAACTTACCTCTTGTTGGATTCCTAAGAATGAGAGGTATGGTGCGAGAGCTTCTCTTTTGATATCTCATGACTCATCTCCAGATTACTATTGTCGGTGTCATCTTCTTGATCATAAATGTCCTCAAATTTTTCGTTGTGTGGCTGAAAGTCCCCGAATGAGGCATTGGGGCATTTCATCTCTTATTGGAATCTCCCGAAGTCTGCCTTCTTTCTTTCTGACCATCCCCTACACTTTAATTGCGTGTTGAGAAATTTACCCATTAGGATGTTCTTCTGGTACTCCACCTGCGACACATAGAAATTCAACCATTTTGGTCATTTGAGTTGTATGCGGGCCAAGTCAATATATACTTCTGACCTTTCTTGAGTTGGTTTCCTCATCCTCTCAAAATAATCTCGACTCTCATGTTTCTAGGTGAAGTGATTTGTCGGGTTGTAGTCCCATTTGTCATAGATGAGAACCAAGCCTAAAGCCACCGGTAGATTTGTAAGCTCACCCTCGACCTTCCACTTGTTCAGTGTTACCTGACTATTGGAAATTGTGAGGGGTAGCAAATATATCTTTGTCTTACTCCTTTCGATGCCATAGGAGTTGTCAACAAGGGTTGCCTGATGGCATGCCTCCAACACGAAAACTCTGTTTATTACAAATTTGGGGAGTCTAAAAGGTTCCCCGAAAAAACCATGAAATCTAATAAATGTAAAATCCTCTCCTAGGAAATAATCCACCGGGGTCGACAGAGTTTCCATCCATTGTGAGATCTCAGGAGAGAAATGACCCTTAGGACGTGGCAAAAAATCTTGAAGCACTGGCCTCAAAAAATGATCTACAAACCAGTAATAATCCCCTATTTTCAAAAGTACATGGGTCCATATAGAAATTGGCTGACAACAACCTTTTACATCCAACCTAGACACTGGGATATTTCTCTCCAGCAACTCAGAATTCTGATACAAAATCAAGTGGGCCAAGAAAGAATACTATCTAAATTTATACTTGGTGTTATAATTTTTCAATTGCTCCAACATTCCTCTGGCTATTACATCAACAAAATCATAATATTTTTGGTTCTTCTCCCTTTTGAGCACAAAATCTAGGCCCACCTAGAAAGGATGAACATCCTTATCATTATCAAGGTCGAAAACCTAGTCCAGCATTGAGAATATAGACTGTGTGTCTTTCTTGAACTTTCTACGTGAAAGAGGAAAATAAAGATGACCTCTCTCTGGCCTTTCCTTTGTTTTTTCCTCATAAAAACTTGTTTTCTTGGTCATTTCTTCCCCAAGATGTCCATCTTTTCTTTGTCAAAAATTTCAGCACCCCAGGTTGTAGGGATACACAACATATCTCGTATGACTTTGACAAAAATTGTAACCTTGACCCTATTACCCTTAATGGCTCCTATCCTTTTGTTGAATCTTCTAGAACATGCGTCTACCAACTTTGAGCACGGGTGTACGACAAGAAACATGAACAGTGGAAAAATACAATTCCAGAGCCGAAACGTAAAACCCTTAGATGACTCATGTTGCATCATTCTTTGAAATGCACCCTCCCTAAAATTTTTAGAGTTAGTTGACAACCTAGGGTCAAAAACATTGTCAGCGCAATCCTGCACCGCCTCTCTCAGGATACGTCTGTCTGGTTGCACCCTTTTACAAAATTCCAATTTCCACTCCTTAGGCGTTGGGGCATTGGCGAATGATTTCCACCCAAAGATATCAACGTAACTAGGCCTTTTGCTTGAGGCTCTAGATTTTCTACTAGATGTTGATGACTTTTCCATGGCTGTATCAAGAAGTTGCAGAGAGTTTCCTTGATGAAAACAACCACTTGCCTTTTGCTTCTTTAGATAAATATACTTTTGAGTGCAATTAATTTCCTTGCACATACATGCAGTTAAGGCTATGCCGTTACTACTGGTCCATTAAATGTTGCCACAGAGGTGATATGTGTGGATTTGAGATTTGTATTCCTTGGGAATGTCAAAAACATTGCGAGAATGGAATTAGTACATTCTCCTCGCTGCCTCTTTCATAAATAAACTCATTGTATTGGAACATGTGCTTTTATCTATGAGAAACATGCTGAAGTAACGCAAGGTAGTTTTGAAAAGACGTGCCCATTTAATTTGTCAGAACTTAGCACGTTAATCCATGTATTTTTACATAAGTAAGTTGGCTGGCATTGATGATGGAGAAGGACACACATCAACAATTGACATATGAGAGCATTTACTCCCAACGCCCAAATTTAATTCTCAAGACCCTTTGTTAGATCCTCCGTATGATTTATCTGCTGGCCTCCATTTACTTTGGAATTTTTCCATTGCCGTCCAACCAAAAATGGACTTCCTGTTGGTTGGGTCTACCGACTTATCTTTTCTATATATAGCTATGCCACCTTATTCAAACATTCATTTGAAAAAATATAGTCTTTAAGTTTAGCAAACTTTTTCGCTGTCTCCCATTTCACCATAATTCGCTGCTTTCCCAAAATTTCAATTGGCTTAGGAACTCCTATTCGTCTTCTCCCACAGAGGCCACATTATTGCTTTGTGGGAGAGGTCACTAGTGATATAATCAAGTGCCTGGTGAAGAGGTGCGATCACCTTAGTTTGGTTGTGTTCAGGTGGGTAGTTGGCCAGGACTACATTGACGACGAGAACCAGCTTTGGAGAAATTGCAATGTTCTTTCCCACTTTGTCACCTCCGTGCTTGACTTGGACGTGGCCAAACCAATGATAATTGAATTGTGTCACCAGATGTTCAACGCTGCACTGATGGAAGGGCTTGGCGAGATAGTGCAAGTAGCAATCTTTGGCATTGGAATTTTGAGTGCCATGAATCTCCACAGGCATGTGGAATATGGGATGGACGTACCCTAGTTGCCATTCCTTTCTGACTTCTACACCATGGACCTTGAGATGCATCACTCGTCTACTCAACCAGTGACCACCTACCTACTTTGGGAGTACAATGTGGATCACGCTTCAAGGCTTGCCTGGAGGAAGCACTTTGAGTTTCTGGTGCATAATCGCGGCGACTTGGCCAACAACCTACATTATGTGGAGCCCACGTGTGTTGTGTGTTCACCCCCTTTTGCATCTTGACAGAGAAGAAGAAGAAGAAAAAAACCTGACAACGAGCCACTTTGGCTTTCTGGACAATGACTGAAGGCCTATCCTTTACTTCTTTTGCACGTTGTCTCCTTTTTGCTTCTTTTTGCTTCATACCTCCTTTTGGGTTTTGATCGAGAGAGCCTTATGTGTAAATCTAAGCCTTGGGCTAGTATTACATTGTAACTTTTTTGATGAATATAATATATACTAAACTTTTCTGCTTCTTCCTTTGTTATTTTCAATGGATTATTCTCAAAATTAAGTGTGTTTACAAATTTTTTTACATATGGTACATAGCTGTTATTTTTTTGAAGAACCACATATTTTAATGGAATAATTTTAGATAAATATTGTTTATCGGTATATCTAAAGAATTTCCTTCTATATCTTCAAGTTCATATGCATTCTTTTCCTTGCACGCGCTAATCCAGAAGGGTCCCTTTCATAGTGCTTCAAATTTTGTATGTTGTCCTTGTTTTGCAGCACACTCATCACGTACTTTGGCACTAGGCTTCCTTCCCTGAATTCTGGGTTAGAGGTCTTTTTGTCAAACCATCACTTTACTGTTTGTTGGTGGCTAATCATGGCTTCATGAGCTTTTTCTCTATCTTCCTCAAGTTTGAGGAGTTCTACCAACTGTATTTCCATTCTGCCACTTTCTTTGACCTCTAGGGCTTTTAGTAGCTGCAAGGCAGGAATTTCTATGGAAATAGGTAACACTACCTCTTTTATGTACACTAGTTCATAAGGAGAGGTCTTCAAGATCTGCTTGGGAGTAATCTGGTTCGCCCACAAAGCAACTCTTAGGTGTTTGTTCCAGTCCCTTTGTTGTTCCGACCCAATGCACTTGATTAACCTAATTAGGTTTTTGTTGATCGATTCTGCTAACCTATTTCCTTGTGGGTAGTAGTTTGATGAAGTTGTAAGGTAAACCCCATGTTTGATAGCAAAATCTGACATCCTTGAACCTACAAAATCCCTAGTGTTTTCAGATATGATGGTTTTGGGTGAGCCAAATCTGGTTACTAATTCTTCATGGAAATTGAGAATCTCGCCCTCTGTGGCATTTTTTAGGGCTACGGCCTCTATCCACCTTGTGAAGTAGTCAGTTTCCATAAGGATCCATTTGTGGCCAGCGCTGGAAATAGGATTTATCATTTTGAAAAAATCCAAACCCCATTGAGCAAATGGCTCCTCAGTTACAATTGGATTCAAAGGAAAAGCATAATTCTTTCTTTTTCCAACAAAGAATTGGCATTGAATACAATTTTGCACTAGATGATGTGCTTCAGAAAACATAGAGGGCCAATAATATCCTTCTCACATTATCTTCAAGGTAGTAGTCTTGGCGGAGAAATGTCCACCCTCTGGACTGCTATGGAACTCATTAAGAACTCTTTCCGTCTGTGACTTGTCTAAATATTGGAGCAGGACACCATCATAATTTCTATTGAATAATATACCTTCAATTAATACATACCTAGTGCCTTGCAGTTGGTAGTATCACCTTTTTTGGGATGAAAGGATGGTCAGGTAGTGCCCCTTTTGCATATACTATGTTTGATCCGCCACCCAAGGCTTGTCGAACTTGAATTGGTTTGAGTAGACTTGATCGGTCTCCTTCTCAGCTACGAAACTTGATTCCTGTGCAATGTATTTGCACATACCTCTCCCTTGAACCAACTTGGTTGGTCTAATGTCCACATCATACTCTAGGATCTTGGTGATCCATTTTTCCCTCTTTTTGGTTATCTCACCTTTTGTGATATACTCCCACACACTGGGATGTGCAACGAGGATAGTGATTTTATTGGCCGACACCAAGTGTCAAAACTTCTTTAAGCTTTTAACAGTGGAAAAAGCCTGCTTTTCTACAAAATTATACCTGGCCTCATAATATTTAAGAGTCCTTGAGTGAAATGCAATAGGATGCTCTCCATTATTTTCCTCATCCTTCTGAGTGAGCACCGAAGCTATGCTATGTTGGCCGCTGTATACATAGAGTAGAAAATCTTTGGAAAAGTTGAGGTTAGCTAATACCGGAGTAACAGAGATAGCTATCTTTATCTACTCAAAAGCTGATTTTCCCTCGGGGGTCCATTTGAAAATTGGGTTCTTCTTAAGCATTAGCGTGATCAGTCTCGCAATGCCTATGAAATCTGAGATGAACCTGCTGATAAAGTTGACCTTCCCCATAAAATACTGCAGTCCCTTCTGATTTTTTGGTAGGGGTAACTACATTATGGATCTCACCCTTTTGGGGTCTATTGCTATTCCCTCTTTTGACACTACAAAACCAAGTAGCTTACCTTGAGGTACTCTGAAAACACATTTTTTGGGATTTAAAGAAATCTTGAACTATTGAAATTTTTGGAAAACCTTCTCTAGATGATCAAAGTAATCATCTTTTGACTTTGAAAAGACCATCATGTCATCCAGATATATTAATATAATCAAGTTGATTAATCCTCTGAAGGATATACCATTGCTCGTTAAAAATTTGCACCAACATTTGAAAGTCTGAACGACATTTTTGAGTATACAAATGTTCCCCACTTAGTGGTAAATGTTGTCTTATGTTGGTCATTTTCTTTTACATATACTTGGTTGTAGCCTGAGAATCCATCAAGCAATGAAAACATCTTCGATTTGGCCATAGTTTGCAAGATCTGCTAAATTGATGGCAAAGGGTAGTGGTCTTTTAGCGAGGCTTTATTCAAATCTTGAAAATTGACACAAAGCCTAATATCGCCATTCTTTTTCTGAACTGGTACCAAATTTGACACCCAGGTGGAATGCTTAATCAAATATATGATCTTGGAATCGATCAATTTGGTGAGCTCTTGCGCCATCAATGCTTTGATCTTTGGATTGATTGGCCTTTGCTTTTGTCAGATGAGATTTGATCCTTCCACCAAGTCAATGCTATGTTGAATTATGCCTAGGTCATACCCTTTGAGATCATCATAGGTCTAAGCAATAACCCCATCATATCTAGAACATAGATCCCTTAGTCTTTCCTTGTCTCTCTGTGGAACTTCCCTTCTAACTTTTAGTTTCCTTCCATTTTCAACATCATGTTCTTCATAGTCCCTTGCTTCGGTAGTGAACCTCTGCTTACCATTTCTTGCATCTTCACAGTCAAAGATACTTTCAAGGGAGATTAATCCCCAAGGAAGCTTATTTCCCTTTAACTGGATAACCTGTTCTTCGGGAAATTCTTCTCCTAGTTGTGAATAGTTAGAAATTGCTCCCACTTTTTTTATATAAGCTGCGTGTATCATTCGCAAATACTTGCCAGTTTTGATCATTGTCAAGGATTGTGGGTTGAAGAATGGCTTGGACTTCATTCTACTTGGTTGAACCAAAAACTGGTTCAAATTGTGAACCGATAGAAGCCATCCGATCAATGACACTATTTTGAGATCGAGGAATAACTTGTACATTGAAAGCTTCAAAAATCTCAATCAGAGCCCATATCTAATGTCTATATGACTTCATTCTTGTATTCTTAGCAACTGCTTGCCCACGGACCTGGCTCACAACTAATTATGCATCTCTAAAATCTTGCATTCTCTTTACACCCATTCGCTTGGAAAGGATCAGACCATGGACCAAGGCTTCATATTCCGCGTCATTGTTCGAGCATGAGAACTGAAAATGAAAATATTTGAGGGTCTCCAATCATGTTGGGGACACTAGTCAGATACCCACTCCAGAACCAACTTTGTATTTGGCGCCATCAAAATATAAGGTCCATAGACAATTGTTTGTCGGATCATCATATTACTCTCGATCCTTCATCAATTTCGGAAAGACTTGATAATCGTCAAATATCACGTAAGTGCTTAGCCCTATTGCATGAAAGTTTTCAAATGGGCTGGAATTAATGAATTGGTTGAGTAGCACCTCTTCCTTGGGAGTCCGATCACTCGTGTCTTCTTCATCTTCTAGCATCTCTACACAATATCTCTCTTGTTGCGAGAAAGACGTATGCGCTGCTACAAAGCATAGGACTGCATTATCTGCTATATGTTCGAGATGCAAGGATTTAGATAGAATGTTCATCTTCGCCCCATTCTTGGTTCTCAATATCAGGTGGGACAAATCAAGCACCAAATATTTTCCAAGCTTCGCGGTGAAATCTCTTGAGAGACACATTTAGAAGACCGAGGGAATGTCTATCACTAATATTTCTTGTGTGACCATTTGGCTTGGACATGAGAAGAGGGTTAGAGATAGATCTTTTATCCGACCAACAATCAAAACCTTCTTCCCATCTAATTGCATGATTCCCTCCTCAAGGGGATCATATTTAAGTTTCAGGGCATGAACCACTTGTTTTGGCATGACCGTTGTGCTAGCCTTCGAATCAATCATGTTATTATGCAAAAGCTTATCTCCAACAATAAGTGTTAAAAAAAGGTGTGGGATTTGGCTTACTTACCTCTTTCTCTTTTGCATTGTCCACATTGTTCACATAAGCTACTTCTTTCGGAGCTTGAGGGTCCGACGCGGATCCTTTGTCTCTACTTTGACCACACGATGGAGTCGCATCCGTCTATAGTATTTGTTCTTCTTTCTTTAATGCTTCCTGAAGCAATGTATTTTGTTTGGGGATAGATATGACATCCCACAAAGATATATTGGTGGGCACCTTCTTCAGTTGTTCCACCACATTGAGCATTCTGACTAATTGGGTCTTGAGCTTGAATGGTGGTATTTCTCTTGTTTTCAATAGAAAACACTCTGTTGTGAACATGCTTGATGACTTGTTCATCTCCTTCTCTAGAAATGGTAGAGTGTGTGGCTATGAAGCCTGCTTCTCTTGTAGCGGTGGATGACATGGCTGAGGATGTGGCAAAGCTTGTTGCACATATTCTTCTGGGAGCTTTCTTTTGGATCTTGTGTTGTAATTTGACTATACTTGTGGAGTACAAGTTGTCAGAGCTTCATTTGTGAACACCGTATCTTCTTCCTCCATCCACAAAAATAGTGCTTGGTCGGGCACAATATCTAGTTCTTGCTCCAGGGAAATTCCTTGCATTTGCACTCGGAAGCGGGCATTTTCCATTTCAGAGGACTCATATTCTTCTACATTTGGGGACGCACCCTTGCTTCTTTGTCCCACTATCTTCTGTTGCATATTTCCCCTCAGAAAATTTTGGGGCATATGACTATCGTTGCATGGGAAGCACCATGCATTATCATCTTCTTCCAAGTTGTTTGTAAGGATTGGGATTAACTCTTTACTTTGGCTATCCTTGACTATTTGTAGCGGCATGGTGACTGAAACTATCTAGTTTGTGAACACTATTTGTTGACTTCCTCCTCTGGAAGGCCCTTGATATGTATTCTTTTGATAGGGTGGCTTGCTTCCACCATAGGTTTGAGTGGTCTGCTTCAGAGGTGCTGCTTGCTACCATTTGATAAGAACCAACTTGTTAGCAAAAGTATGCATGAGAATCTTCATGTTGTTGATGTTTGCTACTATAGAGGAAGAGCTCGACATGATTGTCTGAGTGGTGGGGTACACGTACATGGACTGTGGTGTAGCTGATGTCAGTTGTGTAGTAGAAGTGTTTGACATAGCTTCTTCCCAAGGACCACCAAATATTTCTGCAAATAATGGCATTGGAGGTCATGGCAGAAGCTTCCCAACGTTGATCAAACTGTTTTCCATGCGCACAACCATCTCGTATGCATCGAGTAAGATATCCCCTCCCATGGAGGTTATCATCACCGCAATGTATGAATTGAAAGCCTTTAGGTAGAACATAAATGCCATCACAGCTGGGGGTTGAGCAGTCACAGGGATTATTTGCCAGGTTTTGTGAAACCTGGTGTTAAAGTCGCGCATGGCCTCTTGCGGGGCTCTTTTAATGGTGATTAGTTGATGTAGCAATGAATAATGATCTCCCTTCTCTGAGAAGCATCCAAACAACCTTTCTTCAAGTTGATCCTAGGAGAGGATAGAACTCGAGGCCAAAGATCGATACTAATCTTGAGCCTTTCCTTTGAAAGAGGCAGCTAACAGCCTAAGGGTGATATTCTCCTCTGCTATGTTATGTACCCTACATACCTTCGCTATATCTTGAAGGTGTTTGGAGGGGGTTTTGAAATCTTCTTCAATTTTTTTTGGGATAGCCTTGAGGGTGTTAACGGGTATGGAAGGCCACACATCTAGTGGTGTAGGTGGTTGTAGTGGACTACCGCTATCCCAGGTTACAAAATTTCTAGGAGCAAGGGAAACTAAATGAGCCATGGAGAAAAGATTCCTATGAATTGGGTATACAAGTATCCTGATTTGGAAGGTCGAGCCTCCGAGTGGAGTAGATAAGGCTTTGGATATTGGGCTCTTACTTCTCACTCTATTTCTCCTTACAGGTGATACAAAACCTGTAAGTATTCTTCTCCTAGGTACCGAAGTAGGTAATTGGGAGTATTGGAAATGGCCTCTTGAAGATGCTCTTGTTTGGATTTTGGGCATGAAACTTCCAATTTCTTTCCTTGGCTTGATTTAAGAAATATTTTTGACTTCTAATCAGGCGTTCGAAGAACTTTGTGTCCCACTAGGCATGCCAAAAAAGAACTGTTGATCATAAAAGCTTGCACCTCTCCGACAATCTTATGGGAAACTCACTAAGTGGGGGTTTGATTTGCACCTCATTGAATACCTCTAGGATTTTTATAGAAAGCTGACTCTTCTCTGAGTTTTGGAGAAAAGGGTAGAAGGAAATGTAAACATAAAACATAAAATGGTGATACACCGAAGCTTTTACAACATTTCAAACCCAATCTTTCCTATGAATGATATATTTAGAAACAGAATGCCACAACCCTTCATTGTTGGGAAGAGAATGAACAACAAAGGCTAACTACAAGCACAATGCAATATTTTAAATCTCCCTGCAGGTAGTGTTCATTAAGGGTTGATCAAACATAAAGATTTCCAAGGTTAACAGAAAAACATTCAGAAATTGCATAAACTCTCTCTTATTACAACACAATACAATAAAACAACAACCCTTTAGAAAAATAGAGAAGTCCACAGAAATAATCCAATTTTCACAAGTTATTATCCTACCATATGAGCCTACAACATGGAAAACAACAACTTAACTATTTGAATTCAACTTGACACAATGTTTTATTCAGAATGAAAGAATAAAGAAGGAAATCTTGATAAAGGCCATACGTGCATAGTCTCAAAGATTTCATCCAAACAGTTTGTGCTTAAATATCAAATGAACTTTAAAATAGAGGTTGGATGCCAATCTGATAATAGTTTGAGCATAAACAATATAACATGCCAGAGAAAAGCAATTGTGCAATTCTACTTTTGAAAATAGTTCTTTAACTTAAGAAAACTAAATAAAATTTTCCTTAGCAAAGGAAACTGGAACTTGGAATCCAACCCTTTATTGTGTCTCCACCTCTCCTTTATAGTGGCAAAAAAAGAAAACCACCGCCTCAACATAGAAGTAATTGCTGCTAGATGTTGGCATTTGATAGCACACGATCTGATCATAGATATTTAGTTAGGTCATAACAATCTTTGCTCATCAATTCTCAACTGCCACATTAATGCCTTTTAGATATTTAGCAAACATAGTTATCTAAAAGTGATAATATCCTAGAAAAAAACTTGGAAAAAGTCTAGTTGACCAGTCACGTAACCCAACAATGCCGACTCAAAGCCTCTGTCTCAAAAATGAAAAAGGGGTCAAAAAGTTCCAACAAACTCCAAAAGAGATCACTTCGTAGAAACAAAAACTATTTGCAACAAAAAGATGACATGTCAAAAGGGCGAAAATATTTAGACTCGTGAAAATATCTCCTTGAGAAAATCTTTGCCGAGCTGACACGTGTCCCAACCTCCTCTCAAAAGGAAGGCAATAAATGAAAGCCACACAACCATCATGTGGCACATTGTGCACCTTTTCAAACAACTTTACTTGAGCATGGACACAACCAAAGCCAAAAACATAAAAATCCAAAAATAAAAAAATGATTAAGGAAAAACTGCTTCATAGTAAGCATCATGATTTCCGAGTAATAGCCCATCAAAGATTGCTACCCTTTTGCACTTTGAACTCTTAAGGGATCGAGCTGGTTCAATGTAGCTCAGAGTGATTCAACATGTTTGGGTGCAAAAGAGGACCATGCCTAGTGTAAACATACTCATTTGGATGCGTTTGAATAGTTTGTTTGGTCACATGAGTTGCAAAACAAAAGTTGCACCACTTTGCAACTTTACACTGCTTGCATTTGACACTTTTTCTATCAAGTGAAAATTGGTCACTGTGGGAAAAAAACTCCGAGATAACAAAAACTGAGAGAGGTTATTGTAGAGGGGCCCAATGTGATCCTGTAGGCTCAAACAGAGAGGTCATAAGCATCACGATATCTAAGGAATAGCCTGTCAGAGATTGCTACCCTTTTGCACTTTAGACTCTTAAGGGATCGAGCCGATTGAATGTAAGAGTTATTTGGCTTGTTTGGGTATGAAAGAGGACCATGCCTAGTGTAAACGTACCCATCCATATGCATTGGAACAGTCCGTTTGGTCACATGTGTTGCAAAATGAATGTTGCACCACTTTGCAACTTTACATTGCTTGTATTTGCCACTTTTTCCATCAAGTGAAAATTGGTCACCACGGGAAAATGACTCTGAGATAACAACAACCAAGAGAGGTTATTGTAGATGTTCCCTACGTGATCTAGATGCCTCAGACGGGATGCCCGTAGCTAACACGGTCTCTGGGTAACATGCCATCAAATATTGCTGCCCTTTTGCAATTTGGACTGTTAAGGGATTACACTGCACAAATTACAAATGTTTGAGGGCAATAATAAATTTGGAAATTTGAGTAAATATCATTACAAATGTTTATGTGAATAGATGGTATGCTATATTGATATTGATATATAATCATTAGGTTGATTTGTTTTAATAAATGAAGTTTTTATAATAAGTTAGTCAATTGGTGCTAGTTATAATAGGGAGAGAATACAAGAAGAAAAGAATGATTAGTAACCATCAATGGTTATTACACTTACTATATTAATAGTATGATTTTTATAATAAAATGAGATTTATTTGGCAGTCCTAATTCTTATTTTTGTGCTACAATTGTCTAATATGCTTCATACACCATTCTGAACCCAAGTCCTTGTACTTGTAGGCACAATGCTTTCTCAAAACTATCAAGTGGTAATATGGGTCCTCAAAGTAAGGATTATGGGTTCAAAGAATTCATAAAAGACAATTCCCAAGTATGGGAATATTGAAATTCAAATATAAGCTCCTTCCATGTTCAAAGAACCATGTACCCCACTAACCAATGCTCGATTTGAACATATTAAGATAGTTTCTATGAAAATTGGGCTTTTTCAGACACCCTGGCTTAAAATCAGAATTGAGATTTGTCAAGATCATCAAAATAAGGATGTTGCATTGATTTTTTGGCTGAGATTCTCTTGGATGGCTCATAAATCAACATTTCTTACAAGGATACACCAATCAATTTTTAGTAGTTTACTTACAAATAGGAAAAGTAAAAGAAGAAAAAGAAAGAGCATCCGAAATAGAAATGAAATGAAAATATATGGAAGGCACTTACATACAAAAAATCCACACCATTTGGTTCCAATTCGGGAACAACAAGGCTTAAATCTCGATGCTTACATTAAAGATAGGCATGCCAGTCTCTCAACTTAGTCACTCCTAGCCATACATCTTCATTAGGAGTTCCAAGATACCTATTGCACGCAACAACCTCTCATGAATAGAACATGAATAGAACGTAACCAGACTATAAATTTCCAACCTTTTGGAAACTTGTAACCTATTATAAAAACAACACAATTTAATCTTCCACTTAGTTTACTAATCTATTGAGAATATCCTACATCATTTTTTTTGCATATTTTTGAGAAAAAATAAAGTACCATTGAACTTTGTATCCTTTTCCACAGTTCTAAACATAAAGTGTGCTACATTTTCAAGTCTGATAACTTCATCAATCACCTACATACATGATATAAACATTAGATGATAGCATTAACATCATACAAATTAATGTGCATACTTACAAACTAATAAGAACCATTGTGCATACTTACAAATTAATCCAACGAACCATCCAGGTCTGCTCTACTCTTTATTGTGTCAAGTATTGCCTCATGGTCAGACTCACACACCTTCCACAAGGTCTTGTTCAAAGGTCTACCCCCATATTTGATCAAACGAAAATTGGACGCCACAACAAGGTTCGAGTAATGAAGAATCTTTCGATGCGTGTCAAAGTCCTGAAACATCCAAACATTAACACTCTTATTTGGGTACCTTCTAAGCCACGTTCCAATAACAACAACTAAGCCTATAGGGTATTCGATGTTTTCTCCATCTATAATTGGGGCCTCCAATTTATTTTTGGCCTCAACACAATGACATAAGTAATAATTCATTCCCTCTTCATTGTCTTCATCTGCAATAACTACATAAACATGTATATCACCGTGAGACCCCATTTCTATGAGGCATTTTTTCATGTTGCCCCTACCTTGTCAACTCTTCCGCATTGGCAAGCTAGTGAGATCACTAGCTTGCCAATGCTACCACATTTTACACACATGTCTACGAAAACATTATTGTCAAAAAATTCACATGCCTTGTCCATGCTTCCATTTTGATCCTCTCTTAAAATGAGGGCATGCCACATGACCACATTTCTTTAAGGCATTCCATCTAGAAAAAATCATGTGAGCATTAGCAAGCTAGTGAGCTCACTAGCTTGTCAATTGGGTAGGGTTGAAAAGGTAGGGGTAGCATGAAAAAATGCCTCATAGAAATGGGGTCTCACGGTGATGTACATCACTGTGAGGCCCCATTTCTATGAGGCATTTTTTCATGCTGCTCTGTACATCATTGTGAGACCCCATTTCTATGAGGCATTTATTCATGCTGCCCCTACCTTGTCAACCCTACTGCATTAGCAAGCTAGTGAGCTCACTAGCTTGACAATGCTACCACATTTTGCATACATGTCTACGAAAACATTATTATAAAACAATTCACATGCCTTGTCCATGCTTCCATTTTGAGCCTATGTTGCAATCAAGGCATTCCATCCAAAAAATCATGTGAGCATTAGCAAGATAGTGAGCTCACTAGCTTGTCAATGCGGTAGGGTTGATAAGGTAGGGGTAGCATGAAAAAATGCCTCATAGAAATAGGGTCTCATGGTGATGTACATCAAAAATGCCTCATAGAAATGGGGTCTCATAGTGATGTACATCACCGTGAGACCCCATTTCTATGAGGCATTTTTTCACATTGCCCCTACCTTGTCAACTCTACCGCATTGACAAGCTAGTGAGCGTACATCGCCGTGAGACCCCATTTCTATGAGGAATTTTTTCACGTGCCCCTACCTTGTCAACCCTACCACATTGAAAAGCTAGTGAGCTCACTAGCTTGCCAATTCGGTAGTGTTGACAAGGTAGAGGCAACATGAAAAATTGCCTCATAGACCTGGGAGCTCACGGTAGGGTTGACAAGGTAGGGGCAACATGAAAAATTCCTCATAGAAATGGGGGATCATGGTGATGTACATCACCGTGATCCCCCATTTCTATGAGGCATGTACATCACCATGATCCCCCATTTCTATGAGGCATTTTTCATGCTGCCCCTACCTTGTCAACCCTACCGCATTGACAAGCTTGTCTTTGACAAACTCACTAGCTTGTCAATGTGGTAGGGTTGACAGGGGAATCATGAAAAAATGCCTCATATAAATGGGGTCTTCTCACGGTGATGTACAAGCATCATGAAAAAATGCCTCATAGAAATGGGGTCTTCTCACGGTGATGTACATCACCGTGAGAAGACCCCATTTCTATGAGGCATTTTTTCATGATGCCCCTACCTTGTCAACCCTACCGCATTAACAAGCTAGTGAGTTCACTAGCTTATCAATGCTCACATGAATTTTTGGATCCAATGCCTTAAAGAAATGTCATCTTGTGGCATGCCATGATTGCAAGATAGCCTGCACCTTTCCCCATGTTGCTAACTTAGCCTTGAATAAAGAGTCTTGAAATAGTGGAGAGAAGGGTTAGAATCCCTTGTAGGTAGACTAATCAAGGGAACATTTAAAATATCGCAACATTAGTGATGAGGTAAGTTTATTGATGAGGTAAATTTAGAAATAGAGATGAAAACCAAAATAGATTCAAAGATCTATCAATGTGGGAGGAGCATATTCCAATTTTGTAGAGACATGTATGGAAAATTTGGTAGCATAGACAATGCAATCAACTGTTTGAAAAAATGCACATCAACATGAGACCCCATTTCTTTGAGGCATTTCTTCAAACACCTGATTTCCTTGTCTATGTTGTTTGATCAAATGCTTTGGTAGACATGTATGGAAAATTTGGCAGCATAGACAAGGCAATCAATTGCTTGGTATAACTATTTGAAAAAATACCTTAATGAGATATGTCCTCGTGGACTAGAATGATTGCAGGATATGCAAAAAACAAATTTATTGAAAAGGCTTTATAAAATTTCAAGCATATGCAATTTCTAGGTGTAAAACCAAATTCCACAACATTTTCCAACATCCCCCATGCCTATACCAAAATGAAAGCTTTGGAGAGGGGTATGCACATCCATAGTAAAGGATTGAGAAATGATGTATTATTTTAATTGTAACTTATGTCATATATATGTGTATACAAAATGTGGAAGCATACACAAGGTAAGTCAATTGTTTAATAAAATGCCTCAAAGAGATGTGGTTTAAAAATGTAATTGGCAAGTGTAAAGAATTGTGTAATTTAAAATGTGCATTGACCAGCTAAGGTTATAATGATAAACAAACAATGATCAACACGGAATATGAAAAATAAAAAAATAAAAGCAAGCCATAATAGAATGAAATAAAATGTGTAAAGACTTCACATACCTAAAAAGATAGAGTTTCAAATGGAGGAGTTCTACCCAATTATGTAGCCTTTGCTTCTTTCTTCAAACTCCTCAACAATTTGACTTTTTCAAAAGCTTGTTTACCTCCAAAATTCAATTGTATATCACTCTTGAATGGAATTTAGACTTGAATTGATATTATATGCCTTTCAACATGAAAACTCTGCTATTTCATGCAAAGGTGTTGGAAAGATCATGAAAAAAGTGGTGGAATGTGAAAAACTTGCATGCACACTTTACAAAATCATCAAAAAGATTTTTTTTGTTGGAACACGTGCATAACCAGGAGAATATGCAGAATGTGGGCCTAGAGATCATGAGTATATTGAGTTTTTCACCATTTTTAGAGCAAGACAAAACACGCTTGCGTTATAATGTGAGCACATTATGTCTTGCTAAACAAATGGCCATATCTCTACTACTTCAAAACGTGCTCGCATTATGAGAAAAGTTAATTTTTTATAGGTTTCTTTTCTCTCTCTTTCTCTCTATCCTCTACCCTCTACCCTTAAACCTTTAAACC
>VDFB02309937.1:381367-422959 GCA_007258455.2 Sequoia sempervirens | reverse complement strand
TGCCCCTACCTTGTCAACTCTACCACATTGACAAGCTAGTGAGTTTGTCAAAGACAACCTTGTCAATGTGGTAGGGTTGACAAGGTAGGGGCAGCATGAAAAATGCCTCATAGAAATGGGGGATCACGGTGATGTACATGCCTCATAGAAATGGGGGATCACGGTGATGTACATCACCATGATCCCCCATTTCTATGAGGAATTTTTCATGTTGCCCCTACCTTGTCAACCCTACCATGAGCCCCCAGATCTATGAGGCAATTTTTCATGTTGCCTCTACCTTGTCAACACTACCGAATTGGCAAGCTAGTGAGCTCACTAGCTTTTCACAGGTAGGTTGACAAGGTAGGGGCAACGCGAAAAATTCCTCATAGAAATGGGGGTCTCAGCTGGCACAAGGCAGAGAGTTGACAAGGTAATGTGAAAAAATGCCTCATAGAAATGGGGTCTCACGATGATGTACATCACTATGAGACCCCATTTATATGAGGCATTTTTGGCGTACATCACCATGAGACCCTATTTCTATGAGGCATTTTTTCATGCTGCCCCTACCTTATCAACCCTACCGCATTGACAAGCTAGTGAGCTCACTATCTTGCTAATGCTCACATGATTTTTTGGATGGAATGCCTTGATTGCAACATAGGCTCAAAATGGAAGCATGGACAAGGCATGTGAATTGTTTTATAATAATGTTTTTGTAGACATGTATGCAAAATGTGGTAGCATTGTCAAGCTAGTGAGCTCACTAGCTTGCTAATACAGTAGGGTTGACAAGGTAGGGGCAGCATGAATAAATGCCTCATAGAAATGGGGTCTCACAATGATGTACAGAGCAGCATGAAAAAATGCCTCATAGAAATGGGGCCTCACAGTGATGTACATCACCGTGAGACCCCATTTCTATGAGGCATTTTTTCATGCTACCCCTACCTTTTCAACCCTACCCAATTGACAAGCTAGTCAGCTCACTAGCTTGCTAATGCTCACATGATTTTTTTCTAGATGGAATGCCTTAAAGAAATGTGGTCATGTGGCATGCCCTCATTTTAAGAGAGGATCAAAATGGAAGCATGGACAAGGCATGCGAAATTTTTGACAATAATGTTTTCGTAGACATGTGTGTAAAATGTGGTAGCATTGGCAAGCTAGTGATCTCACTAGCTTGCCAATGCGGAAGAGTTGACAAGGTAGGGGCAACATGAAAAAATGCCTCATAGAAATGGGGTCTCACGGTGATATACATGTTTATGTAGTTATTGCAGATGAAGACAATGAAGAGGGAATGAATTATTACTTATGTCATTGTGTTGAGGCCAAAAATAAATTGGAGGCCCCAATTATAGATGGAGAAAACATCGAATACCCTATAGGCTTAGTTGTTGTTATTGGAACGTGGCTTAGAAGGTACCCAAATAAGAGTGTTAATGTTTGGATGTTTCAGGACTTTGACACGCATCGGAAGATTCTTCATTACTCGAACCTTGTTGTGGCATCCAATTTTCGTTTGATCAAATATGGGGGTAGACCTTTGAACAAGACCTTGTGGAAGGTGTGTGAGTCTGACCATGAGGCAATACTTGACACAATAAAGAGTAGAGCAGACCTGGATGGTTCGTTGGATTAATTTGTAAGTATGCACATTAATTTGTATGATGTTAATGCTATCATCTAATGTTTATACCATGTATGTAGGTGATTGATGAAGTTATCAGACTTGAAAATGTAGCACACTTTATGTTTAGAACTGTGGAAAAGGATACAAAGTTCAATGGTACTTTATTTTTTCTCAAAAATATGCAAAAAAAATGATGTAGGATATTCTCAATAGATTAGTAAACTAAGTGGAAGATTAAATTGTGTTGTTTTTATAATAGGTTACAAGTTTCCAAAAGGTTGGAAATTTATAGTCTGGTTACGTTCTATTCATGTTCTATTCATGAGAGGTTGTTGCGTGCAATAGGTATCTTGGAACTCCTAATGAAGATGTATGGCTAGGAGTGACTAAGTTGAGAGACTGGCATGCCTATCTTTAATGTAAGCATCGAGATTTAAGCCTTGTTGTTCCCGAATTGGAACCAAATGGTGTGGATTTTTTGTATGTAAGTGCCTTCCATATATTTTCATTTCATTTCTATTTCGGATGCTCTTTCTTTTTCTTCTTTTACTTTTCCTATTTGTAAGTAAACTACTAAAAATTGATTGGTGTATCCTTGTAAGAAATGTTGATTTATGAGCCATCCAAGAGAATCTCAGCCAAAAAATCAATGCAACATCCTTATTTTGATGATCTTGACAAATCTCAATTCTGATTTTAAGCCAGGGTGTCTGAAAATGCCCAATTTTCATAGAAACTATCTTAATATGTTCAAATCGAGCATTGGTTAGTGGGGTACATGGTTCTTTGAACATGGAAGGAGCTTATATTTGAATTTCAATATTCCCATACTTGGGAATTGTCTTTTATGAATTCTTTGAACCCATAATCCTTACTTTGAGGACCCATATTACCACTTGATAGTTTTGAGAAAGCATTGTGCCTACAAGTACAAGGACTTGGGTTCAGAATGGTGTATGAAGCATATTAGACAATTGTAGCACAAAAATAAGAATTAGGACTGCCAAATAAATCTCATTTTATTATAAAAATCATACTATTAATATAGTAAGTGTAATAACCATTGATGTTTACTAATCATTCTTTTCTTCTTGTATTCTCTCCCTATTATAACTAGCACCAATTGACTAACTTATTATAAAAACTTCATTTATTAAAACAAATCAACCTAATGATTATATATCAATATCAATATAGCATACCATCTATTCACATAAACATTTGTAATGATATTTACTCAAATTTCCAAATTTATTATTGCCCTCAAACATTTGTAATTTGTGCAGTGTAATCCCTTAACAGTCCAAATTGCAAAAGGGAAGCAATATTTGATGGCATGTTACCCAGAGACCGTGTTAGCTACGGGCATCCCATTTGAGGCATCTAGATCACGTAGGGAACATCTACAATAACCTCTCTTGGTTGTTGTTATCTCAGAGTCATTTTCCCGTGGTGACCAATTTTCACTTGATGGAAAAAGTGGCAAATACAAGCAATGTAAAGTTGCAAAGTGGTGCAACATTCATTTTGCAACTCATGTGACCAAACGGACTGTTCCAACGCATATGGATGGGTATGTTTACACTAGGCATGGTCCTCTTTCATACCCAAACAAGCCAAATCACTCTTACATTCAATCCGCTCGATCCCTTAAGAGTCTAAAGTGCAAAAGGGCAGCAATCTCTGATAGGCTATTCCTCAGAAATCGTGATGCTTATGACATCTCTGTTTGAGCCTATAGGATCACATTGGGCCCCTCTACAATAACCTCTCTCAGTTTTTGTTATCTCAGAGTTTTTTTCCCATGGTGACCAATTTTCACTTGATAGAAAAAGTGTCAAATGCAAGCAGTGTAAAGTTGCAAAGTGGTGCAACTTTTGTTTTGCAACTCATGTGACCAAACAAACTATTCAAATGCATCCAAATGAGTACGTTTACGCTAGGCATGGTCCTCTTTTGCACCCAAACATGTTGAATCACTCTGAGCTACATTCAACCAGCTCGATCCCTTAAGAGTTCAAAGTGCAAAAGGGCAGCAATCTTTGACGGGCTATTACTCGGAAATTGTGATGCGTACTGTGAAGCAATTTTTCCTTAATCATTTTTTTATTTTTGGATTTTTATGTTTTTGGCTTTGGTTGTGTCCACGCTCAAGTAAAGTTGTTTGAAAAGGCGCACAATGTGCCACATGATGGTGTGTGGCTTTCATTTATCGCCTTCCTTTTGAGAGAAAGATGGGACACGTGTCAGCTCGGCGAAGATTTTCTCAAGGAGATATTTTCACGAGTCTGAAGATTTTCGCCCTTTTGACATGTCATCTTTTCGCTGTGAATAGTTTTTGTTTCTACGAAGTGATCTCTTTTGGAGTTTGTTGGAACTTGTTGACCCCTTTTTCATTTTCGAGACAGAGGCTTTGAGTCGGCATTGTTGGGTTACGTGACTGGTCAACTAGACTTTTTCCAGGTTTTTTTCTAGGATCTTATCACTTTTAGATAACTATGTTTGCTAAATATCTAAAAGGCATTAATGCGGCAGTTGAGAATTGATGAGCAAAGATTGCTATGACCTAACTAAATATCTATGATCAGATCGTGTGCTATCAAATGCCAACATCTAGCAGCAATTACTTCTATGTTGTGACGGTGGTTTTCTTTTTTTGCCACTATAAAGGAGAGGTGGAGACACAATAAAGGGTTGGATTCCAAGTTCCAGTTTCCTTTGCTAAGGAAAACTTTATTTAGTTTTCTTAAGTTAAAGAACTATTTTCAGAAGTAGAATTGCACAATTGCTTTTCTCTGGCATGTTATATTGTTTATGCTCAAACTATTATCAGATTGGCATCCAACCTCTATTTTAAAGTTCATTTGATATTTAACCACAAACTGTTTGGATGAAATCTTTGAGACTGTGCATGTATGGCCTTTATCAAGATTTCCTTCTTTATTCTTTCATTCTGAATAAAACACAGTGTCAAGTTGAATTCAAATAGTTAAGTTGTTGTTTTGCATGTTGTAGGCTCATATGGTAGGATAATAACTTGTGAAAATTGGATTATTTCTGTGGACTTCTCTATTTTTCTAAAGGGTTGCTGTTTTATTGTATTGTGTTGTAATAAGAGAGTTTATGCAATTTCTGAATGTTTTTCTGTTAACCTTGGAAATCTTTACATTTGATCAACCCTTAATGAACACTACCTGCAGGGAGATTTAAAATATTGCATTGTGCTTGTAGTTAGCCTTTGTTGTTCATTCTCTTCCAAACAATGAAGGGTTGTGGCATTCTGTGTCTAAATATATCATTCATAGGAAAGATTGGGTTTGAAATGTTGTAAAAGCTTTGGTGTATCACCATTTTATGTTTTATGTTTACATTTCCTTCTACCCTTTTCTCCAAAACTCAGAGAAGAGTCGGCTTTCTATAAAAATCCCAGAGGTATTCAATGAGGTGCAAATCAAACCCCCACTCAATGAATTTCCCATAAGATTGTCAGGAGAGGTGCAAGCTTTTATGATCAACAGTTCTTTTCTGGCATGCCTAGTGGGACACAAAGTTCTTCGAACGCCTGATTAGAAATCAAAAATATTTCTTAAATCAGGCCAAGGAAAGAAATTGGAAGTTTCATGCCCAAAATCCAAACAAGAGCATCTTCAAGAGGCCATTTCCAATACTCCCAATTACCTACTTCGGTACCTAGGAGAAGAATACTTACAGGTTTTGTATCACCTGTAAGGAGAAATAGAGTGAGAAGTAAGAGCCCAATATCCAGAGCCTTATCTACTCCACCCGGAGGCTCGACCTTCCAAATCAGGATACCTGTATACCCAATTCATAGGAATCTTTTCTCCATGGCTCATTTAGTTGCCCTTGCTCCTAGAAATTTTGTAACCTGGGATAGCGGTAGTCCACTACAACCACCTACACCCCTAGATGTGTGGCCTTCCATACCCGTTAACACCCTCAAGGCTATCCCAAAAAAATTTGAAGAAGATTTCAAAACCCCCTCCAAACACCTTCAAGATATAGCGAAGGTATGTAGGGTACATAACATAGCAGAGGAGAATATCACCCTTAGGCTGTTAGCTGCCTCTTTCAAAGGAAAGGCTCAAGATTGGTATCGATCTTTGGCCTCGGTTCTATCCTCTCCTAGGATCAACTTGAAGAAAGGTTGTTTGGATGCTTCTCAGAGAAGGGAGATCATTATTCATTGCTACATCAACTAATCACCATTAAAAGAGCCCCGCAAGAGGCCATGCGCGACTTTAACACCAGGTTTCACAAAACCTGGCAAAGAATCCCTGTGACTGCTCAACCCCCAGCTGCGATGGCATTTATGTTCTACCTGAAGGCTTTCAATTCATACATTGTGGTGATGATAACCTCCATGGGAGGGGATATCTTACTCGATGCATACGAGATGGTTGTGCGCATGGAAAATAGTTTGATCAACGCTGGGAAGCTTCTGCCACGACCTCCAATGCCATTATTTGCAGAAATATTTGGTGGTCCTCAGGAAGAAGCTATTTCAAACACTTCTACTACACAACTAACATTGGCTACACCATAGTCCATGTACGTGTACCCCACCACTCAGACAAGCATGTCGAGCTCTTCCTCTGTAGCAGCAAACATCAACAACATGAAGATTCTCATGCGTACTTTTGCTAACAAGTTGGTTCTTATCAAATGGTAGCAAGCAGCACCTCTGAAGCAGACCACTTAAACCTATGGTGGAAGCAAGCCACCCTATCAAAAGAATACATATCAAGGGCCTTCCAGAGGAGGAAGTCAACAAACAGTGTTCGCAAACTAGATAGTTTCGATCACCATGGCGCTACAAATAGTCAAGGACAGCCAGAGTAAAGAGTTAATCCCAGGCCTTACAAACAACTTGGAAGAAGATGATAATGCATGGTGCTTCCCATACAACGATAGTCATATGCCCCAAAATTTTCTAAGGGGAAATATGCAACAGAAGATAGTGGGACAAAGAAGCAAGGGCGCGTCCCCAAATGTAGAAGAATATGAGTCCTCTGAAATGGAAAATGCCTGCTTCCGAGTGCAAATGCAAGGAATTTCCCTAGAGCAAGAATTGGATATTGTGCCCGACCAAGCACTATTTTTGTGGATGGAGGAAGAAGATACGGTGTTCACAAATGAAGCTCTAACGACTTGTACTCCACAAGTACAATCAAATTACAACACAAGATCCAAAAGAAAGCTCCCAGAAGAATATGTGCAACAAGCTTTGCCACATCCTCAGCCATGTCATCCACCGCTACAGGAGAAGCAGGCTTCATAGCCAGACACTTTGTCATTTCTAGAGAAGGAGATGAACAAGTCATCAAGCATGTTCACAACAGAATTTTTTCTATTGAAAACAAGAGAAATACCACCATTCAAGCTCAAGACCCAACTAGTCAAAATGCTCAATGTGGTGGAACAACTGAAGAAGGTGCCCACCAATGTATCTTTGTGGGACGTCATATCTATCCCCAAACAAAATACATTGCTTCAGGAATCATTAAAGAAAGAAGAACAAATACTATAGACGGATGCGACTCCATCGTGTGGTCAAAGCAGAGACAAAGAATCCGTGTCGGACCCTCAAGCTCCGAAAGAAGCAGCTTATGTGAACAATGTGGACAATGCAAAAGAGAAAGAGGTAAGTAAGCCAAATCCCACACCTTTTTTTAAACACTTATTGTCGAAGATAAGCTTTTGCATAATAACATGATTGATTCGAAGGCTAGCACAACGGTCATGCCAAAACAAGTGGTTCATGCCCTGAAACTTAAATATGATCCCCTTTAGAAGGGAATCATGCAATTAGATGGGAAGAAGGTTTTGATTGTTGGTCAAATAAAAGATCTATCTCTAACCCTCTTCTCATGTCCGAGCCAAATGGTCACACAAGAAATAGTAGTGATAGACATTCCCCCGGTCTTCGAAATGTGTCTCTCAAGAGATTTCACCACGAAGCTTGGCAGATATTTGGTGCTTGATTGGTCCCACCTGATATTGAGAACCAAGAATGGGGTGAAGATGAACATTCTATCTAAATCCTTGCATCCCGAACATATAGCAGATAATGCAGTCCTATGCTTTGAAGCAACGCATACTTCTTTCTCGCAGCAAGAGAGATATTGTGTAGAGATGCTAGAAGATGAAGAAGACATGAGTGATCGGACTCCCAAGGAAGAGGTGCTACTCAACCAATTCATTGATTCCAGCCCATTTAACAACTTTCATGCAATAGGGATAAGCACTTACGTGATATTTGACGATGATCAAGTCTTTCCGAAATTGATGAAGGATCGAGAGTAATATGATGATCCGACAGACAATCGTCTATGGACCTTATATTTTGATGGCGCCAAATACAAAGTTGGTTCTGGAGTGGGTATCCGACTAGTGTCCCCAACATGATTGGAGACCCTCAAATATTTTCATTTTCAGTTCTCATGCTCAAACAATGACGCGAAATATGAAGCCTTGGTCCATGGTCTGATCCTTTCCAAGCGAATGGGTGTAAAGAGAATGCAAGATTTCAGAGATTCATAATTAGTTGTGAGCCAGGTCCGTGGGCAAGCAATTGCAAAGAATACAAGAATGAAGTCATATAGACATTGGATATGGGATCTGATTGAGAGTTTTGAAGCTTTCAATGTACAAGTTATTCCTTGATCTCAAAATAGTGTCACTGATCGGATGGCTTCTATCGGTTCACAATTTGAACTAGTTTCTGGTTCAAACAAGTAGAATGCAGTCCAAGCCATTCTTCGACCCACAATCCTTGACAATGATCAAAACTGGCAAGTATTTGTGAATGATACACGCAGCTTATATAAAAAAAGTGGGAGCAATTTCTAACTATTCACAGCTAGGAGAAGAATTTCCTGAAGAACAGGTTATCCAGTTAAAGGGAAATAAGCTTCCTTGGGGATTAATCTCCCTTGAAAGTATCTTTGACTGTGAACATATAAGAAATGGTAAGCAGAGGTTCACTGCCGAAGCAAGGGACTATGAAGAACATGATGTTGAAAACGGAAGGAAACTAAAAGTTAGAAGGGAAGTTCCACGGAGAGACAAGGAAAGACTAAGGGATCTATGTTCTAGATATGATTGGGTTATTGCTTAGACCTATGATGATCTCAAAGGGTATGACCCAGGCATAATTCAACATACCATTGACTTGATGGAAGGATCAAATCTCGTCTGACAAAAGCAAAGGCCAATCAATCCAAAGATCAAAGCATTGATGGCGCAAGAACTCACCAAATTGATCGATTCCAAGATCATATATCTAATTAAGCATTCCACCTAGGTGTCAAATTTGGTACCAGTTCAGAAAAAGAATGGCGATATTAGGCTTTGTGTCAATTTTCAAGATTTGAATAAAGCCTCGCTAAAAGACCACTACCCTTTGCCATCAATTTAGCAGATCTTGCAGACTATGGCCAAATCGAAGATGTTTTCATTGCTTGATGGATTCTCAGGCTACAACCAAGTATATGTAAAAGAAAATGACCAACATAAGACAACATTTACCACTAAGTGGGGAACATTTGTATACTCAAAAATGTCGTTCAGACTTTCAAATGTTGGTGCAACTTTTTAACGAGCAATGGTTATTTCCTTCAGAGTATTAATCAACCTGATTATCTTAATATATCTAGATGACCTGATGGTATTTTCAAAGTCAAAAGATGATTACTTTGATCATCTAGAGAAGGTTTTCCAGAAATTTCAATAGTTCAGGATTTCTTTAAATCCCAAAAAATGTGTTTTCAGAGTACCTCAAGGTAAGCTACTTGGTTTTGTAGTGTCAAAAGAGGGAATAGCAATAGACCCCAAAAGGGTGAGATCCATAATGTAGTTACCCCTACCAACAAATCAGAAGGGACTGCAGTATTTTATGGGGAAGGTCAACTTTATCAGCAGGTTCATCTCAGATTTCATAAGCATTGTGAGACTGATCACGCTAATGCTTAAGAAGAACCCAATTTTCAAATGGACCCCTGAGGGAAAATCAGCTTTTGAGTAGATAAAGATAGCTATCTCTATTACTCCAGTATTAGCTAACCTCAACTTTTCCAAAGATTTTCTACTCTATGTATACAGCGGCCAACATAGCATAGCTTCGGTGCTCACTCAGAAGGATGAGGAAAATAATGGAGAGAATCCTATTGCATTTCACTCAAGGACTCTTAAAGATTATGAGGCCAGGTATAATTTTGTAGAAAAGCGAGCTTTTTCCATTGTTAAAAGCTTAAAGAAGTTCTGACACTTGGTGTCGGCCAATAAAATCACTATCCTCGTTGCACATCCCAATGTGTGGGAGTATATCACAGAAGGTGAGATAACCGAAAAGAGGGAAAAATGGATCACCAAGATCCTAGAGTATGATGTGGACATTAGACCAACCAAGTTGGTTCAAGGGAGAGGTATGTGCAAATACATTGCACAAGAATCAAGTTTCGTAGCTGAGAAGGAGACCGATCAAGTCTACTCAAACCAATTCAAGTTCGGCAAGCCTTGGGTGGCGGATCAAACATAGTCTATACAAAAGGGGCACTACCTGACCATCCTTTCGTCCCAAAAAAGGTGATACTACCAACTGGAAGGCACTAGGTATGTATTAATTGAAGGTATATTATTCAATAGAAATTATGATGGTGTCCTGCTCCAATATTTAGACAAGTCGCAGACGGAAAGAGTTCTTAATGAGTTCCATAGCAGTCCAGAGGGTGGACATTTCTCCGCCAAGACTATTGCCTTGAAGATAATGCGAGCAGGATATTATTGGCCCTCTATGTTTTCTGAAGCACATCATCTGGTGTAGAATTGTATTCAATGCCAATTCTTTGTTGGAAAAAGAAAGAATTATGCTTTTCCTTTTAATCCAATTGTAACTAAGGAGCCATTTGCTCAATGGGGTTTGGATTTTTTCAAAATGATAAATCCTGTTTCCAGCGCTAGCCACAAATGGATCCTTACAGAAACTGACTACTTCACAAGGTGGACAGAGGCCGTAGCCCTAAAAAATGCCACAGAGGGCGAGATTCTCAATTTCCATGAAGAATTAGTAACGAGATTTGGCTCACCCAAAACCATCATATCTGAAAACACTAGGGCTTTTGTAGGTTCAAGGATGTCAAATTTTGTTATCAAACATGGGGTTTACCTTAAAACTTCATCAAACTACTACCCACAAGGAAATGGGTTAGCAGAGTCGATCAACAAAAACCTAATTAGGTTAATCAAGTGCATTGGGTCAGAACGACAAAGGGACTGGAACAAACACCTAAGAGTTGCTTTGTGGGTGAACCAGATTACTCCCAAGCAGATCTTGAAGACCTCTCCTTATGAACTAGTGTACATAAAAGAGGTAGTGTTACCTATTTCCATAGAAATTCCTGCCTTGCAGCTACTAAAAGCCCTAGAGGTCAAAGAAAGTGGCAGAATGGAAATACAGTTGGCAGAACTCCTCAAACTTGAGGAAGATAGAGAAAAATCTCATGAAGCCATGATCAGCCACCAACAAACAGTAAAGTGATGGTTTGACGAAAAGACCTCTAACCCAGAATTCAGTGAAGGAAGCCTAGTGCCAAAGTACGTGATGAGCGTGCTGCAAAACAAGGACAACATACAAAATTTGAAGCGCTATGAAAAGGACCCTTATGGATTAGCGCGTGCAAGGAAAAGAATGCATATGAACTTGAAGATATAGAAGGAAATTCTTTAGATATACCGATAAACAGTATTTATCTAAAATTATTCCATTAAAATATGTAGTTCTTTAAAAAAATAACAGTTATGTACCATATGTAAAAAAATTTGTAAATACACTTAATTTTGAGAATAATCCATTGAAAATAACAAAGGAAGAAGCAGAAAAGTTTAGTATATATTATATTCATCAAAAAAATTACAATGTAATACTAGCCCAAGGCTTAGATTTACACATAAGGCTCTCTCGATCAAAACCCAAAAGGAGGTATGAAGCAAAAAGAAGCAAAAAGGAGACAACATGCAAAAGAAGTAAAGGATAGGCCTTCAGTCATTGTCCAGAAAGCCAAAGTGGCTCATTGTCAGGTTTTTTTCTTCTTCTTCTTCTCTGTCAAGATGCAAAAGGGGGTGAACACACAACACACACGGGCTCCACATAGTGTAGGTTGTCTGCCTAATCGCCGCGATTATGCACCAGAAACTCGAAGTGCTTCCTCCAAGCGAGCCTTGAAGCATGATCCACATTGTACTCCCGAAGTAGGTAGGTGGTCACTGGTTGAGCAGACGAGTGATGCATCTCAAGGTCCATGGCGTAGAAGTTAGAAAGGAAGGGCAACTAGGGTAAGTCCATCCCATAGTCCACATGCCTGTGGAGATTCATGGCACTCGGAATTCCAATGCCAAAGATTGCTACTTGCACTATCTCGCCAAGCCCTTCCATCAGTGCAACGTTGAACATCTGGTGACACAATTCAATTATCATGGGTTTGGCCACGTCCAGGTCAAGCAGGGAGGTGATGAAGTGGGAAAGAACATTGCAATTTCTCCAAAGCTGGTTCTCGTCGTCAATGTAGTCCTCGCCAACTACCCACCTAAACACAACCAAACTAAGGTGATCACACCTCTTCACCAGGCACTTGATTATATCACTAGTGACCTCTCCCACAAAGCAATATTGTGGCCTCTGTGGGAGAAGACAAATAGGATTTCCTAAGCCAATTGACATTCTGGGAAAGCAGCAAATTGTGGTGAAATGGGAGACAGCGAAAAAGTTTGCTAAACTTAAAGACTATATTTTTTCAAATGAATGTTTGAATAAGGTGGCATAGCTATATATAGAAAAGATAAGTCAGCAGACCCAACCAACAGGAAGTCCATTTTTGGTCAGATGGCAATGGAAAAATTCCAAAGTAAATGGAGGCCAGCAGATAAATCATACGAAGGATCTAACAAAGGGTCTTGAGAATTAAATTTGGGTGTTGGGAGTAAATGCTCTCATATGTTGATTGTTGATGTGTGTCCTTCTCCATCATCAGTACCAGCCAACTTACTTATGTAAAAATACATGGATTAACATGCTAAGTTCTAACAAATTAAATGGGCACGTCTTTTCAAAAGTACCTTGTGTTACTTCAGCATGTTTCTCATAGATAAAAGCACATGTTCCAATACAATGAGTTTATTTATGAAAGAGGCAGCGAGGAGAATGTACTAATTCCATTCTCGCAACGTTTTCGACATTCCCAAGGAATACAAATCTCAAATCCACACATATCACCTCTGTGGCAACATTTAATGGACCAGTAGTAACGGCATAGCCTTAACTGCATGTATGTGCAAGGAAATTAATTGCACTCAAAAGTATATTTATCTAAAGAAGCAAAAGGCAAGTGGTTGTTTTCATCAAGGAAACTCTCTGCAACTTCTTGATATAGCCATGGAAAAGTCATCAACATCTAGTAGAAAAGCTAGAGCCTCAAGCAAAAGGCCTGGTTACGTTGATATCTTTGGGTGGAACTCATTCGCCAATGCCCCAACGCCTAAGGAGTGGCCATTGGAATTTTGTAAAAGGGTGCAACCAGACAGACGTATCCTGAGAGAGGTGGTGCAGGATTGCGCTGACAATGTTTTTGACCCTAGGTTGTCAACTAACCCTAAAAATTTTAGGGAGGGTGCATTTCAAAGAATGATGCAACATGAGTAATCTAAGGGTTTTACGTTTCGGCTCTGGAATTGTATTTTTCCACTGTTCATGTTTCTTGTCGTACACCCGTGCTCGAAGTTGGTAGACGCATGTTCTAGAAGATTCAACAAAAGGATAGGAGCCATTAAGGGTAATAGGGTCAAGGTTACAATTTTTGTCAAAGCCATACAGGATATGTTGTGTATCCCTACAACCTAGGGTGCTGAAATTTTTGACAAAGAAAAGATGGACATCTTGGGGAAGAAATGACCAAGAAAACAAGTTTTTATGAGGAAAAAACAAAGGAAAGGCCAGAGAGAGGTCATCTTTATTTTCCTCTTTCACATAGAAAGTTCAAGAAAGACACACAGTCTATATTCTCAATGTTGGACTAGGTTTTCAGCCTTGATAATGATAAGGATGTCCATCCTTTCTAGGTGGGCCTCGATTTTGTGCTCAAAAGGGAGAAGAACCAAAAATATTATGATTTTGTTGATGTAATAGCCAAAGGAATGTTGGAGCAATTGAAAAATTATAACACCAAGTATAAATTCAGATATTATTCTTTCTTGGCCCACTTGATTTTGTATCAGAATTCTGAGTTGCTGGAGAGAAATATCCCAGTGTCTAGGTTGGATGTAAAAGGTTGTTGTCAACCAATTTCTATATGGACCCATGTACTTTTGAAAACAGGGGATTATTGCTGGTTTGTAGATCATTTTCTGAGGCCAGTGCTTCAAGATTTTTTGCCACATCCTAAGGGTCGTTTCTCTCCTGAGGTCTCACAATGGATGGAAACTCTGTCGAACCCAATGGATTATCTCCTAGGAGAGGATTTTACATTTATTAGATTTCATGGTTTTTTCGGGGAACCTTTCATACTCCCCAAATTTGTAATAAACAAAGTTTTCGTGTTGGAGGCATGCCATCAGGCAACCCTTGTTGACAACTCCTATGGCATTGAAAGGAGTAAGACAAAGATATATTAGCTACCCCTCACAATTGCCAATAGTTAGGTAACACTAAACAAGCGGAAGGTCGAGGGTGAGCTTACAAATCTACTGGTGGCTTTAGGCTTGGTTCTCATCTATGACAAATGGGACTACAACCCGACAAATCACTTCACCTAGAAACATGAGAGTCAAGATTATTTTGAGAGGATGAGGAAACCAACTCAAGAAAGGTCAAAAGTATCTATTGACTTGGCCCGCATACCACTCAAATGACCAAAATGGTTGAATTTCTATGTGTCGCAGGCGAAGTACCAGAAGAACATCCTAATGGGTAAATCTCTCAACACGCAATTAAAGTGTAGGGGATGGTCGGAAAGAAAGAAGGTAGACTTCGGGAGGTTCCAACAAGAGATGAAATGCCCCAATGCCTCATTCAGGGACTTTCAACCACACAACGAAAAATTTGAGGACATTTATGATCAAGAAGATGACACCGACAATAGTAATCTGGAGATGTGTCATGAGATATCAGAAGAGAAGCTCTCGCACCGTACCTCTCGTTCTCAGGAATCCAACAAGAGGTAAGTTTTGAGGCAAAGGGACTCACAATTCATGACCTCTACCAGTGCTCAAAGCAAAGGAAAAAAGACTTGACGGTCCCCAAAAGGGTTTATTGCAATTGTTGAAGGCCAAATTTCTGAGGGATCGACCGCCAGAGGATCGAAACGTACTAGTTCCAAGATCTAGGTGCACTCGATGCATCAGATCGAGGAGAAGAAGAAGTGGAGTCTATTCTGCAAAATGTTTCGACCACCGTGGCCCATGTAAGTTTTACTCCCTCTCTTCTTCCTACCTCTACATCTCTAGTTACTCCTCTACCTCCTTCCCTAGAAAGGAATACTCCATCCTCAAACCCTGAGCTAGAGTCTTGAATACACCCCCTTCCATTTTTAATGAACTTTCTGAAGCAACCCCATGCGTCGAACGAGCAGCATCTACTTTGGCCACTATTGATTCTTTGATCACCCTGTCAAGGGCCCCCATTAAAAGAGCAGAAACTTTTGTGTTTCTTGTCACTTTCGGTCCATCCACTTTTGGGAAGGAACCTCTCCTTCCACCCATTTATTTTTGCACCCTGGCTGGTTTTTCCCCTGCCCAATCTCAATTTCGCATCCTACCTTTTTCCATGATAACGATCCCTTTTTCTTCCCTGCATGCTCATGCATCTAAATTTTCTCCTTTTGTCACCCTTTTTAGTCTCCCACCTGGTGCTTCCATTGCAACACAAATTATTGATACCCCTTAGAGTCCCCAAGAGCATTTCAATGCAACCAATAACACCCAACAAGTCAAAAAGTAAAAACGATTGTTAAGGAATGTCGCACTACTGGCTACCAAGAAGATTGAAGCTTGCTTTAATGAAGAGAAAAATTCTCTGTAGATCACTACCATCAAGCCGCTTGTGTCCAAGCCCAAGGGACAAATGTAAATGGAGGACTATGACATCAAAGCCATAGCCTAGATTTGAATGAAACTCACCCGCGTGACAAAGTAGTCCTAGCTAAGGCCACCTAGAAGGTGGTATATGCATACTATGAGAGGATAGACAGAAACTTGAAGAAGCATGAGGCAAAGTTGATAAATGTAAAGGAAATATTGAGCAAGCTAAAAAAATGAGATCCAAGCCAGAGATGTCGAAATGGCCCGCATAAGGAAAATATAGAGTCGCCATGGAGAGACATCCAAGTTGCTTGCAGAATCCCGGGGTGAACAGGTTCATCTTTATGCTGAAATTGAGAAATTGAAAGTTGAGCTGGCTACTAAGAGCCAAAAAAATGTAGAGAACAAGAACACTCAAGAAAACATAAGAAGAGAGTTAGATGGTGTTTGATCTCAAGCTTCCGATGATCTACACAAGCCCCATGCGGAAGTAGAAAATTCAAAACAAGAGATCAGAAGGTTGAGTTTGGAATTGATGAATTCCCTCAGAGAAAAGAGTCAAAAGGAGGAAAGCACAAGAGAAAGACAAGCTCAATTCAATCAGAAGCTAGCTGATACAAAAGGGTCTGGGACCCTCCCGATATTGAAGAAGCTAATGACTACGCACTGGGAGAGGATCATAGTTGTCATTCTTGGGCCTGCTTTGCAATTCTTAAGGGACATATAGGAATTAAATGTGAAGGTTGGCCCTATGGTCAATCAACTTCTACAGCTATGTACTCCCCAAGTGGCGGAATCATAAAGCATGATTTCTAGGTTGTGTGTGGCCACTGATGAGGCTCTGGAAGGTGCAGGGATTCTCGATCAAAGAGCCACCTCCGTCAAATCAAACAAGATCATCAATTGCCACAAGATCGCAGCAAGGTGCAAAGAGTGTCAAATGGTGCTAAACAAGCAGGTCAATGAAATCAAGGACTTCAGTGTCCTAGTTAGCTGTGGGCTATCCCCTCTTCTTTCACTGGGTGAAGATGTGTTGATAGTTGAGCAGGTCACGAATGCAATCCAACATAAGGTTCAAACTTGTACAGAACTCGCAGGTTCAAGCGCGACACCCACTTTTGATGATATCGAGCCCGAGATCTTTCCTCTTTCTTGACTCTATTATCACCTTGGGGTGGTTTCTACAAGATGGGGATTTGTTTCTTTCAAGGAATTCTTCGAGTTGGACCAAGCATATAGGCTCATCCATACTCTTGTCCAATCGACTAATGCAAATTGGGGGGTGTTGCATTCTACTTTCCTCAAACTTCAAGAATTACCAGAGGCCTAGGTTGTGCCTCCGCAAGCAAAGGTCCCCTGTGAGTCCCCAAAACTGTGAAGCAATTTTTCCTTAATTATTTTTTATTTTTGTATTTTTTATGTTTTTGGCTTCAAATGTTTCCACACTCAAGTAAAGTTGTTCGAAAAGGTGTGCAATGTGCCATATGGTGGTTGCACGACTTTCATTTATCGCCTTCCTTTCGGGAGAAGGTCGAGACACGTGTGAACTCAGCAGAGATTTTCTCAAGGAGCAATTTTCATGATTCTGAAGATCTCCACCCATTTGACACGTCATCTTTTCATTGCGGGCAGTTTGTGTTTCTACGAAGCGATCTCTTTTGGAGTTTGTTGGAACTTGCTAGCCCCTTTTTGGTTTTTGGGACAGAGGCTTTAAGTTAGCATCATTGGGTTACATTATTGGTCAACTAGAATTTTTCTAGGCTATTTTCTAGGATCTAATTGCTTTCAAATAACTATCTTTGCTAAATATCTAAAAGGAATTAATGTGGCAGTTGAGAATTGATGAGAAAATATTGCTATGACCTAACTAAATATCTATGATCAGATTGTGTGCCATCAAATGCCAACATCTGGTAGCAATTACTTCTTTGTTGTGGTGATAGTTTTCTCTTTTTGCAGCTATAAAGGAGAGGCAGCGACACAATGAAGGATTAGATTCCAAGTTTCAGTTTCCTTTGTTGAGGAAAAGTTTCTATAGTTTTCTTAAGTTATAGAACTATTTTCAAAAGTAGAATTGCACAACTGCTTTTCTTTGGCATGTTATATTGTTTATGCTCAAACTACTATCAGATTGGCATCTGGCCTCTATTTTAAAGTTCATTTGATATTTAAGCATGAATTCTTTGGAAGAAATATTTGATACAATGCATGTATGGCCTTTATCAAGCTTTCCTTCTTTATGCTTTCATTCTGAATAAAACACTATGTCAAGCTGAATTCAAATAGTTTAAGTTGTTGATTTCCATGTTGTAGGCTCATGTGGTAGGATAATAACTTGTGAAAAATGGATTATGTCTGTGGACTTCTCTATTTTTTCTAAAGGGTTGTTGTTTTGTTATATTGTGTTGTAATAAGAGAGAGTTTATGCAATTTCTGAACATTTTTCTATTAACCTTAGAAATCTTTATGTTTGATCGGACCTTAATGAACACTACCTATGGGGAGATTTGAAAGACTGCACTATACTTGTAGTTAGCCTTTGTTGTTCATTATCTTCCCAATAATGAAGGGTTGTGGTGTTCTGTATTTAAATATATCATTCATAGGAAAGATTGGGTTTGAAATATTGTAAAAGGTTTGGCGTATCACTATTTTTATGTTTTATATTTACATTTCCTTCTACCCTTTTCTCCAAAACTCAGAGAAGAGTCGACTTTGTATAAAAATCCCAGAGGTATTCAGTGAGGCACAAATCAGTCCCCCACTCGCTAAATTTCCCATAAGATTGTCGGAGAGGCACAAGATTTGATGATCAACACTTACAACCTCTTTGTCTGAGCCTATGAGATCGCGTTGGGCCCCTCTATAATAACCTCTCATTTTTTGTTATCTCAGAGTTATTTTCCTATGGTGATGAATTTTTAATTGATGGAAAAAGTGTCAAATGCAAGCAGTGTAAAGTTGTAAAGTGGTGCAACTTGTGTTTTGCAACTCGTGTTCCAAATGAACTATTACAATGTGTTTGGATAGGTACGTTTATGCTAGGCATGGTCCTCTTTCACACCCAAACATGTTGAATCACTCTGAGCTACATTCAACTGGCTTGATCCCTTATGATGGCATGCAAAATAATCGAAAAGAGAAACATTCACATGACAATTGAGAAGTTTGAGTTTTCCACACCAAAAGCATATGATCATCCTCAAGTCTAGCAAGGGAAAGATGTTTTTTTAATTATCCTCCTTTCCCTTAGGAAATACATTGCTCAAGGATCTTAAATAAGCCTTCTTACCAAATTTGAAAAAGCATGATAAGCCCATGGTTGAAAATTTTGTAGTCATCAAAGTGGGTACTAATTCTATATTATATAGATCATAATTCCTCTTTATCTTTAAGATCTTCTAATTTTGGCAATGGTTTCACCAAGCTGTGAAGGGTGAACTGTTCTTTATTCAGTTATGCCTATGTGGGTTCATTTGCCTTATCTCTCATTGCAATTTTGGGTGGATTATTGTTTTCAAAGTATTGGGAATGCTTTGGTTAGATTTATATCCATTGATCCAATGGACATAAAAATATATCAAAGGGGTTTCTTCAAAAAAATTGGTTGACAGTTGGGGAGCGAGCATGGAAACAAGCCATTGATTATGAAAATGTTAGTGTAGAATATTCTGCCTAAAATATTCCTTTAGATAAGTTTGTTGGTTGTTATACTTTTACGATAATGATTGTTTAGATGTGCAATCTTGCATGGAGTTGCATGCCTATTTTCTAGTTTCCAGTTGCCATTCTAGAAGGCTCGTCTCTTGATATATATATTATACTCATTATTAATCAATTATCAAGTTAATAATCAGTGCATTTATTTACAGTTAATCTTTTCTTTTAATTTGTGCAATTTTGTAATTTGTAACTCTATTAGTATTCCTAGAAATATTGGAGTTATTTAGCATCAACTAATAAAGTTGTTTAGCATCAATCAATATATATTCAAGACAAACCATGAAGGACAATGATCAATACTAGGGCTAACCAATTAATAAGTATACACGAGAATATAAGTCAAGCATACATGTGAATAAGGGAAGCACAAGTACTCAAATACATGTAAGCTTTGAAGTATACACATGAATACATAGTATACGCAAATTAATACAAAGTATATGCATGAATACAAGGTATACGCATGAAAACACGTAAATCACAAAGTATGCATTGGAATATGCGTAAGTCACAAAGTATACACATAAGTTGTAAAGTATACACTTGAATACACATAACTCATATCTATTGAACTGTGGATTTATAATACAAATATGGACAACATCAATAAAAAATATTTGTATTAACCAAACAGCCATGTAGGCATACATCAATATATGTCGATATATGTATAAAATATATACAAAATAGCCATATAGGCTTATGAGAATTCCATATAGGAATACAATGTCAAATATATCCAATATAAAATATGTACAAAAATACCATATAGGCATACAACAAAGGGCTCTAGAATCAAAAGTCATTGCTCTCCATGCTCTCGAAACAAATTTTTTCCCTTTGTTGGTCGACCAAATGGTGATAAGTCTATAAATCGTTTACTCTGAGGTCGAGGAGTGCTCCTATTGCTCCTCCTAAGGTTTAGTTCTCGATCAAGCCTTATCTATTACAATAACAAGTAAAGACATTAATATATAGAAATTATAATATAAAAAATGATATATTTAACAAAATAATCACTTACCACCTCTAGATGATCACTCTCCTCGAGGGAAATATTTGCATTCCCATGTTGTGGTGTGTTGAAACCCTATAGAAACCATCCAAAGAGAAATTAAACTACAAATCAATAATGGTCTTATTTTTCACTAATAGTTATAACAATGAATGCAAATTGAAATTTAGTAATCTGCCACATACCCCCATGAGAGGCATTGAGGAGTCTATAGAAGTAGAAACACCAAGCTCCTTTTCCCTATTAACATTGGAGGTGTTTCCGCTTGCAACATCTGAAAATAAAACAAAAAATTATTTGATAACAAAAACTACAATAGTGATGCACGTCATGGCTTATAATGTATGAGATAATGAACAAAATTTTAAGTACTTATTAAACTATATATTTATGACTATCATGCTTACTATTTTCCCTATCCATAGCTTGTTTGAAACATGTTTTAGGATTTTATTCATAGCAGAAAGGTGGTGAACCATTTGATAAAATGCTTTGGTAGAAATGTACAAAAATTGTGGTAGCAAAGAGAAGGCAGTGAACTATTTGAAAAAATGCCTAAATGAAATGTGGTCTCATGGTAATGGAATTCCATTACAAACAAATATGTCATGAAATTCCATCACCATGAGACCGCATTTCTTTGAGGCATTTTTTCAAATAGTTCATTGCCTTCTCTATGGTATTATGCTGGGATGGGGTGGATGGTATAGTGTGATCTTGGTTATGAGATGGAGGGTGATCATGACATGAAGAGGGAGGGGTGGGGATATGAAAAAGTGGAATAAAAGGTGGAAGATTTCATGGATTGGTAAATTGAGGATGAGGATGAAGACCTTGAAAAGAATTTGGAGAGGAATTTTGGCTAAAGGCTTGGTTTCTATTCTTCAAGCAATGAGTTGTTTGAAAAAATTCCTCAAAGAAATGTGGTCTCATGGTGATGGAATGGAATTCCATCACCATGAGACCACATTTCTTCAAGGAATTTTTTCAAACTACTCACTGCCTTGACTATGATATTGCTTGCTATTATGCTTTGATAGATTTTTTCCAAGCATCCATAGTTTGTTGGAAAGCACCTATTTTAGGCATTTATCCATAGCAGCAAGGAAGTGAGTAGTTTGATAAAATATTTTGGTGGACATGTATGGAAAATGTGGTAGCATAGAAAAGGAAGTGAGCTATTTGAAAAAATACCTCAAAGAAATGTGGTCTCATGGTGACGGAATGGCATTCCATCACCATGAGACCGCATTTCTTTGAGGCATTTTTTCAAACTACTCACTGCCTTATCTATGATATTGCTTACAATTATGCTTTGATAGATTTTTTCCAAGCATCCATAGTTTGTTGGAAAGCAACTTTTTTAGGTTTTTACCCATAGCAGCAAGGAAGTTCAAGTAGTTTGATAAAATGCTTTGGTAGACATGTATGGTGGTAGCATAGAAAAGGCGATGAGTTGTTTGAAAAAATACCTCAAAGAAATGTGGTCTCATGGTGATGGAATGGCCTTCCATCACCATGAGACCACATTTCTTCGAGGAATTTTTTCAAACTACTCACTACCTTGTCTATGTTATTGCTTACTATTATGCTTTGATAGTTTTTTTCCAAGCATCCATAGTTTTTTGGAAAGCACCTAATTTAGACTTTTAGCCATAGCAACAAGGAAGTGAGTAGATTGATTAAATGCTTTGGTAGACGTGTATGGAAAATGTGGTAGCATAGAAAAGGTGGTAAGGTGTCTGAAAAGATGCCTCAAGGAAATGTGGTCTCATGGTGATGGAAAGGAATTCCATCACCATGAGACCACATTTCTTCAAGGCATTTTTTCAAACTACTCACTGCCTTGTCTATGTTATTTCTTACTATTATGCTTTGATAGATTTTTTCCAAGCATCCATAGTTTTTTGGAAAGCACCTATTTTAGGCTTTTAGCCATAGTAGCAAGGAAGTGAGCAGATTGATAAAATTATTTGGTAGACATGTATGGAAAATGTGGTAGCATAGAAAAGGTGGTGAGTTGTCTGAAAAAATGCCTCTAAGAAATGTTGTATGGTGATGGAATGGTATTCCATCACCATGAGACCACATTTCTTTGAGGCATTTTTTCAAACTACTCATTGCCTTGTCTATGCTATTGCTTACTATTATTCTTTGATAGATTTTTTTCCAAGAATCCATAGTTTTTTGGAAAGCACCTTTTTTTAGGATTTTAGCCATAGTAGCAAGGAAGTGAATTGTTTGATAAAATTATTTGGTAGAAATGTATGGAAAATGTGGTAGCATAGAAAAGGCGATGAGCTATTTAAAAAAATGCCTCAAAGAAATTGGGTCTCATGGTGATGGACATCACCATGAGACCACATTTCTTTGAGGCATTTTTTCAAACAACTCATTGCCTTGTCTATGTTATTGCTTACTATTATTCTTTCATATATTTCTTCTGAGCATCCATAGCATAGACAAGGCAATGAACTGTTTGAAAAGATTCCTCAGTAAAAAGTGGTCTCATGGAATGCCATGACAAGAAAATGTAATTGGTAATTGCTCCTAGTTATTACGTATGCTATGTGAAGTAATTGCGTCACTGCTTATGTTGACTTTCTAAACAACTATATTGTAGTTGAAATTTTGTCATCTATCAACATCTATTTATTAGTTATGGAATGTGAAGTAATGCTTTGGATTTGAAAGATGTGCATTAATGTAATGTAATCAACGATATGAATATAAACTACACAAATCTATTAAGTATAATTCATTAGTTAAACTCTTTATTCTATTACCTGCATGTAGGTTTGTCTAACTCCATTAGCACTAGGAGGTTTTCACACGAAACCTCCAATATTAGCCTATTCAACATCCAAAATTAGATATTAGAATACCATTCATATAACAATGTTATTCACATGTAATAAATTTATAATTGTTTACTAGTTACATACCTCAGCAGTAGAATGGAGTAATAAATAGGTGTAGGGCCGGTGTATCCAGTATCAACACTGTGACCCTAAAATTTTATTACAATCATAAAACTAAATTAGTTAATCTTGCATTTCAAAAATGAAATTTAATAAATTAAATTCAATAAACATGCTAATATTTACCTGAGTATCGATGTCAAAAGCCTCATTCAAAATATTAGTTGGCCTTGCCATCTCTGTAGTTGCAAATACATCCTGCATAGTAGCCTCCTCAGTATCGATGGGGTCATATGTACAAGTCATCCCGCAAACCTGACATGAATGGGGTGGAATCCAACCACTCAAAGACTCCACTAGATGGCGTTGTACTATAGGACCGGCATGTTGGATGACACTCTGGGTCAAAGAGGTTATAGATTGTAAAGTGTCTACCTTAGCACTCTCCTTCGTGATGGAAGGGATAATGGCGTGCTCATGAGTCGACCTAATGAGAGCTCGTCTCGCTTTCCGCCAAGGATCCAGTCGTGCACCAAGTCTATCTTGTTCCCACCCCCCACCTCTCCCCTAAAAGTCCCTCATATCAAAATAATTGGGGATTTTGTTGAGGATGAACTCATAGTAGAGTTTCCTCAAGAAATATTGTGGGACTTCACAATTGTTGCATGGTGGGTAGTCAAAAACCATGTACCACCTATCCCAAAAAAAATTATTGATCCCTTGGTGGTGGCACCAATGGATAGGAAACCTCTAGGCATTAAGGTCAATATTTTGGTTTGTGCGTGGGTTGGTCAATAATGAGCACAAATGATATTTTGTAATTTTTTCATCTTTTACTTCTTTAGATGATAATTTATTTGTGTAAAAATTCCTAGCTGCCTGCCTCCTATCTGTCCAACCACTTAATTGTTTGCTGATTGCATCAACATTTTTTAACATTTCTTTAAGTGAACTTGCAAGTGTTCTTCTTTCCATGGTTGAACTTACTGGATCAATCAACCTCGTGATTAGCTCCTCAATATGTTTTTTTATTATTTTCAATTACCCCCATTAATTTTTGCTAAGTGTTAGGAGGATGTTGAGGAATTGGTGGAGGAGATTGTTGTTGTGGTTGTTGAGGATTTTGTTCATGTTCTTGTTGCTTTGGTTGTTTGAGATTTTTAGGAGGGTTTTTAGGATCATTATCATTTCCTACAAATTAAACAAATGAATATAAAAAACAACCTAAAACTACCAATTTAGCAATAAATTCACAATAAAAAACAAACAATCCAAGTACTTATTTGACCTCCATGTCGACGTGGTGGCATCCTGGCGACAAAATTGCAACAAATTGATGAAGAAAATGCAAAATAAGCTCCTTCTAGAACGTAAGCACGCAAAAGCAAGGTTTTTGGCCACATGCAGCAAAAAGACATAGTCACAAACAAATGAATTTGATTTGCTTTTTTTTGTTTTAATAACCTATAACGTGCTCACGTTATACCACGAGCGCGTTATAGGATTGATGTGGTTGATCCTTTGGCTTGGTCACGACAAGCCATAACGCGAACGTGTTATAACGCGCTCGCATTATAGCTTATCAAATGTTTTTTGAAAGTTTGGCCTCTTTTTGGCCCCCATATTTTTGCACCTACCCATAGGGTACCCTTGAGGTTTGCATATTTGAAGGAAACTTTAATGTGATCCTACATAGCGAGGACAAGTTGGGATGCATACAAAGGAAGTACCAATCCCAAGTGGATTTTGAGAATTTTTTTAGGGTAAATAATCTATTTGAGATTCAACTAGCAAACAGAAAATACACATGGATGAATAGGAGGATGGGCTTCAGTCTTATTATAGAAAAATTGGACAAATTCTTGTTTAAAGGAGACCTAGGAGCTTTTCTATCATCCTTAAAGGCAATATTTTACCCCAATCAGGGTCTGATCATTTCCACATAAAATTGGAAATCATGAGAAAAACGAAACTAGTGACATTCCCCTTCAAATTTGAAAATATGTGACCTTCAAGAAGCAAAATCTCCGAGAGTTGATTGGCGCCTGGTGGAATGGGTGGAAAATTGAGGGTACTAAAATGTTTGGTGTGGTTTCAAAGTTGAAGCTACTTAATTAGCAATTAAGGGACTTGAATAGGACCCATTTCAAAAATATATTTGAATCCAAGAGCAAGCTTGAGGAAGAACTAACTACACTTAATAAAGAGGTACTATCTCTAGGTATGGATAGTGAAATATTTTTGAAGGAAAAGGAGTTGCTCAAGGAATATGAGGAGGTGCAGGTGAAAGAAGAAGTGTATTGGAGGAAAAAATCAAGGTTGACTTGGGTCTCAAAAGGAGATAAGAATATAAAATGTGTTTATAATAGTACTAAGATGTGAAGAGAAATAAATAGAATCACAAGCTTATGGGGAGTGGATGGCTCAATGGTGGAGACACTTGAGGGTATCGTCGAGGAAGCAATCTCTTTACAAAATTGTTGAATAACATAGGAGGTTCAAGTCTGGCATCACAAAATCATCTCTTGAATGTTATCCCTCGGTTGGTTCATGAATGGAAGAATAAGATTTTAATGAAAAAAAAATCGGTAGAAGAGATTTAGGAAACAACCTTCTAATTGCATTCGGATAAAGCACCTAGATCAAATGGATTCCCTACCCAGTTATTTCAAAAATGTTGGAGCATTTTGGGTAGTGAAGTGGCAGCAGCAATTGAAGACTCGAGGAGATCAGGAGTGGTCCTAAGGGAGATGAATTACACTTTCATTGCTTTGATTTTCAAAAAAGAGAAGCCATCATCATTGGGTGATCCCACAATACTGGTTTACAATTTTTGGCCAAACTGGACACTGAAATAATTTTTTCTAACTAAATCTTCACTTTCAGGCACCTATAGCGGCTAAACCATGAAGAATTTGAAGATGATGCAAACTAGTGATTTGTCACATTTTTTCTATAGATTCTAAATATATTTTTTTCAGAATTTTTGGAATCAGATTGCACTTTTTTTTCCATCTCCTTCAAAAACTAGTTTTTTTTCAGTAAACAACATTTTTAAGGAGTGACGCTCACTGTATAACGCATATATTTTTGTCTATGAAGGATAAAATTATAATTCTTTCGAATTTAGATTTGTAACTATGATATCTAGTGCTTCCAATTGGTTAGATAGTGTTTTATTGAATATTTTTTCCTTAATCAAGTTTTGAAGTCAAACCAATTATAATTCAAATGTAGGCGGACCGTATAACACAAATTTTTTTGCATGTATCAAAATTCATTTTTTTTTTTGTTGGATCAAGGACTTCAATATCTAGTGCACTCATATTTTTTTAATTTTTTTTTAATAATCTGCTATTTTTCCACATGTGTAGAATAGAGAGCTTGACTTTTAGTGAAAATCCTATGTTTCATAAAACTAAAAAATCAAATACATATTAAAATTATATTCTTTGTATAGCTCGTTCTGAGGACTACCATCATCCAATTGGGTCTGTGAAGTCTCCTCCATTTTCATCCTCAACCTGAGCTTCAAAGCGCAAAATTCTAGACATTTTTGGTGTTAGAGGGTGAGAAGGTGAGAAAAGGGGGGTTCGCTCGAACCAGGGTTCATTCGTACCTTGGTTCATTTGAACCCCCTTTCAAAAAAAAAAATCTTTGTGTTTTTTGGCAGGAATGGTGGGACCTAGCATTTAATTGGGTCGCTCGAACCAAGATTCATTCGAACCCTTTTTTGGTTCGCTCAAACTAAATGGTTCATTTGAACCCCAAAAACCAATTTTTTTTGCATGGGATCATTTTTTGCAACTTTTCCTTCCTTGCTCAATTGTAAACCACTTTTGTGGGTTGACCCCATTGGATGATTTCAGACCTATAGCCCTTTGCAATAATTTGTACAAAATTATGGCGAAAGTAGTAGCAAACAAACTGGAAAAAAAAATCTACAAGAAATAATTTTTGAGGAGCAATCCAGGTTTGTTCCTGGGAAGTCAATCTTGGAGGGGGTCATTATTGCATAGGAAGCAATTCATTATATTCAAATAACTAAAAATCAAAGTATGTTGTTGAACTTGGATATCAAGAAATCATATGATTGGGTGGATTGGAGGTTCCTATGTAAAGTGTTGTTGGCTTTTGGGTTTGAAAAAAAACTGGGTAGATTGGATCTTCAATTGTATTGCTAGTCCCAAATTTTAAATTATTGTGAATGACACTCCAAATTTTTTCTTTGAGATGTATAGAGGAATTAGATAGGGGGAACCCCTCTCACCCTTCCTATTTATCATCATGGTTGAGCTCCTCGAAAGGGAAATTAGTGTAGCAGCAAGTGTTTAGCGATTAGAGGGAATTCAAATCATGAGAAATGTGCATGTGATAACCTATCAATAGTTTACAAGATGATACTATGCTTATTGGGGTGGAAAAATGTTGTGAAGCCTATTAATTGAAGGAAATTTTGGATCTCTATTCAAAGACTTCTGGCCAAGAAGTCAGTGAAGCAAAATAGGTTTACTTTTTTTCACACTCCCTCGCAAAAAGAGCAAGAGATCCTTAGAATCTTGAGATACATGAAAGATCAATTTCCATGCACATACCTTGCCCTGCCCTTTGCAAAAGGAGTGGGTTGCGATAAGATATGGGATCCCCCAATAAACAAAGTAAACAGCCAAATGTCATCATGGAAAGGGAAATGGCTATTATGGGAAAGCATATTAGTTATGTTGCATGTTGTTATCTCTGTAATCCCAATTTATCTGTTGTCATGTCTAGCATTGCCCAAGAGGACATATCAGACTTTAAACCAAAATATGAGAAACTTCTTTTGGAAAGGAAATTTAGAGAAAAGGAATGATGTGCTAATTGCATGGGATAGGGTTTGTAAAGCGAAGGAGGCAAGGGGAACAAACTTAAGGGAAATCCTAGGGAAAAAAAAAGAATTAGGGGCCAAGCTAATTTAGAAACTGTGCATAGAGAATAATTCAAAATTGGTCCATGTTCTTTAGAACAATTATCTAAGAAATGATATTGAGAGTGGCATTTTCACAACTACCTCTCTTCCCAAAGGTTCAAGAATTTGGAATTTTATGTTTGAGCGTCAGCCACTAATAATAGAGTTTTTATCCTATTTTGGGAGGACTCATGGATATCCCACTATTGATAGTCTAGAAAACATGCAACATTCAAAAGGATTACTCACACAACTTTGGGGATTGAATGCGAGGGATTATTTGGAGATTAGATTTGTTGATGGTAGTTGTAGATGGAAATGGTAGGATTTTAGTAGGCTCGATCTCCCAGTCAATGAAATTACACAACTACACTCAATTCTTAAAGACAAAACCATAATCATCTAGGAGGGAGAGGAGAGGTTGGTCTGGGCTATCACTAGTTCAGGGAAGTATAATACTAAGGATGGCTTCTCAATGTTAGGGAAACATGATGGGAGGAATACACTCCCATAAAAAATTATGTTGGGATAGTTTATGCCTTCAAAAAGTTGAGGCCTTATCTTGAACCACAATTCAAGGAAGGATTTTGATGGTAGGTAGGTTTACCAGAATGGGCTACCATGGCTCATCGAGATGTGTAATGTGCAAATCAAACAAGGAGGATGCAAACTATTTGTTGCTTGGATGGCCCTTTTCTCAAAAGTGTTGGATATGGCTATGTGTGAAATTGGGTTGGGTAAGTTCCCTCCCAAAGATATTTTATCCCTCTTTAAATCATGGTCCTTTCTTAAAAAGAAATCAATGTATTTGTGCATTTGGCTAATAATCCCATCTATTTTGATATGGGAAATTTGGAAAGCGTGAAATAAGAGAGTTCTCCAAAGTAAGGAAATTAACATATCATCTTTTCAAAATAAGGTGGAGACAACCATAGTTGAGATAGTGAACAACAAGGTATTAAGGCTAAATCCACAAAAGGTGGAATTCACGGAGTGGGATGTGAAATTGAGGCTTGGGTGGTTCGACCTCAACATCCTAAAATTTGGCAACAAAAAGGTAGAGAGACAAAGAGTTTTTTGTGCCAAGGCAATTTGGAAGCCCCTGCTTAGTCATGGGATAAATTGAACTTTGATGAGGCATCAAGAGGAAATCCAGGAAGGTTGGGTGTGGACTACATAATCCACAATGGGGAAGGGGATATAGTGGGTGAAATTTTGGTCCCTCTTCCAAATGGGATGAATAACTATGCAAAATTGTAGGCTATGATATAGGGGCTTCAATTATGTCGGGAGCTAAGCCTTAAAAACATTGAAGTGAAAGGTGACTCAACTTTGATGATAAGCACTCTTAGGTCGAGAAAAATTTCAAATTGGAAATTCCAAGGGCTGGTGGACAAAGTTGTTGGTCTTCTAGGGATTTTTGATCAAAATGTGGTGAAAAAAACATATAGAGAAGCCAATTTTGAAGTGGATAAGTTAGAAAATATTACCACGTGGGTGATGTTTTTAAGAAACACTCTTACTCCTCCTCCCATTGTATTTAATGGTCATCATGTGTGGATTCTTGTGGCAAACCCCTAAGGCTGGGAGGGCTGTGTGGAGATGGTTGTTAATGGGGATATGTTCCTTGTGGTGGTCGGGCATCTTGTGCTCCAATGGTAGAGGTTTCTGGTGAGTATTGAAGTGGTTGGGAGATGCATGAGCGTCTAGCTTGGTTCAGGCATGATCCATAGATTAGGATTATTAAATTTGGGGCTTAAACGCATAAAGTCTCTTGATGATCTCTTCAACTTTCACGTGGTTGAACTACATTCTCTTTCTTGAGTCATGGCAAAGTGTTTTCTATGGAGAATTATGTTGGGTTGACATGTTGCAGTGCTAGTTTCAGGATATATGCACATGGCGTGAGGGTGCTCATCCCAACACCAAACCTGAGGGGTGGTGTGATAGGTTGTGATGGAAGGTCAATTTTTTCACTTATGAGCATGTGGCACTAGTTCAATCCCTCTAACATTATGTCCATGCTCTATATGGGGAGTTTCTCTAAGCTGACATTTGGCTATGCTAGTGACGGGTCGTGTACTCGTGGCATCAAGGAACTCTTTCTAGTGCCTTATCTGAGCACTAGTAGTGATGTATTGTGATGGTTAAACATATGGAAATGCTACTAACTGTCTAACTTTAGCATGGCCAACCAATTTTGGTAGAACTTTGAACTTTCAACCTAGAATAAATCACTTGAGTTGATTTGATGTCTGGAAATGTTTAAATAGGGGTCTTGTCACACACACCCTACTTAAATTTTTCATCCCATGGGTGGATTGGAATTATGGTGAATAATTTATTATGTCAAGCCTCCACCCATGTGAGCATGCCAAGGGACAATATTTCCACTCGGAAGTGTTGCATAAACAAATTGTAATATTGGCAAGCTCTCAAATTACAAGCTTTGGCATGAGTGGAAAGAGCTATAAAGAATGGCCTTGAGGGCAAAAAATATTGCTTGTATGGATATGTTGGGTATTGAGGATGATGTAATGAACACCCCTATAAGGCTAACCAGCTCCCAACAACAAATAGCTTTCTTGGGAAAAGTTATAGAGTTGACGTTGAAGAGGATCCTGGTTGGAAATGATTTCTTATCAATTGGTGTTGTGAAATTGGTGTTGGGGAGTGTGTTTCTAGTGGAAATGGAAAGATACAAAGTGGACATAGATATATTGAATCTCAGTTTGTGGCTATGCTACTAGATTTGCAAATACCAAAGGACGAGGTATTGCAAATAACAAGAATGATGGTGAAGCCCGAGCTATTGGGGGGCTTGAAGAGATTGTGGGGTTTACTGAGCTGGGAGCAGGCATCCTGAGGCCAAGAGACCTGGGTCTACTTAATGTTTTGGGTGAGGTGGTCAAATTCTACCCCTTCTTGTTGGACATCAAGGGTGTTGACCTACTACTCCATTGGTCGCAGGCGATGGAAGGGGTGAGTTTTCTAAGGAGAATATTGCATCTAGTTTCAGTATATGATTTTGATTAGGTGAGGGATTTCATAAATTTTATTCAAGAGAATGGGGATGCATGAGTACAAGTTTTTAAATTTGTATGAGCTTCAAGGTGTTTGTCTCTAGCTCTGTGAGGTTTTTCTACACTTTACTTTTTGATAGTATCGAGTGGGTTAGTGTAGCCTAATTTTTTTATAATTGGCTTCTTTTTTGGACTATTGTGAATCAGACCTTTGGCTTGGCCTAGATTCTATGCAATTTTCCTAGATGGAAAGCCTCAAATGTACAAAAAATGTTATCTTTTTTGAAATATTAATAAAATTACTCTCTTACATATCAAAAAAAAATCTTAAATAAATAGTTCTTCAAATAAGAATAAACTAAGCAATGCAAAAAATGAAATAGTTCGAACATATATATGATCATATACATCAAATTCAAAAGTAATATCCTTATATTAAATTTAATAATTTTCTATCTTTATTAATGTAATGATGAAAATTGTAATCCCTTCTTGGAGAGTACAATTCCTCAAGGGAGTACAATTCCTCACCTAATGTGGACCTATTTTAGTACCCTTGCATTTATGACCCTTTAAATCATCATTAATAGGCCCCTAAGACCCTTTATTTTGGATCTCAAGGCTTATTTAAACTAAAATCCTAACAAAATCAACAAACGCATTAAATTTTCTAACAACCCATCATTGGCCCACCCTAAAAAATTATGGTGGGACTCATATGCCACCTTGGGTGTATGAGTCCCCCTAGGTGGGACCCATACGCCACAAGTGGCGTATGAGTCCTATGTGGCCCATTTTTAGGGTTTGAGTGGGAAATTCAAGTTTTTAATTCAAAATTTTAGTTGAAGTCGGCATTTGAGATCTAAATAATAGTAAATTAGATGAAGTGCCTATATAAACAAGCTTTAAAGTCATTATTTTCATCTAGAGAAGCAATTTCAAGATCTAAGCATTCATAAGAACTCAAGCATTCTTTCATAAGAGCATTCAAGAGCAAGTAGCAAGCAAAGTTAAAGTCTTGAAGCAACATTATAGTGTTTTTGTAGGTATTCAATCTCACTTTCATTAAAGATCTAGCATTGTCAAGGATTGATTATGGTTGCCTATGGTTCAAATCATGATGGATTCTGGGTTGGGGAGATGCAACTAGCCATCAAGCCAAGCCTAATGACTTGTTTCCCAAGTGATTCCATCCTCCAATATCACTCTACTTTCAAGTTAATAAAGGTACATGTCTTATTATGGCTTATTAGGGTGATTATGCATCTCCCAAAGTGATTCATTCATCTTCATGTTCCATTCATGCATCTCATTCTAGCACATTAGAATAGGGTTGCATTGCATTTCAGATTTCCCAATCTTAGATACATTTAAGATTAGGGCTTATATTCACATTTGCTTTCAAGATCCATTATTTCTATCAAGGTTTAATTATTGAACTAGGGGTTTGACCAAGACAAACCCCCCATAAGCAAATCAACACTATATTTCGTCTTGCAGTTCTTTTTATAGGTTCAGATTCAGAAATCAGATTGGAAAGAAAGAGCGAAGATTGGAGAGCATATCTAAACTTTGAATTTTCAAAAAAGCAGGATGGGATTGATACGCCACAAGTGGCGTATGAGTCCCAGTATAAGAAATTTTCTAGATTTCTGAAGATCCTGGGTCAACACTACCAGATTCTTGTTTCAACCCAAAAACCCTAGTTTGGACTAATACACCTAGCCTAGCATATGAGTCCCAGTGTGCCCTAAAGTCTACTTTTTTTAGAATTTTAGAGCTTATTCCGAGTACATTCAGATTCTCAAGTGCACTTCTCTAATTTCCCCATTCACTATTCTGATTTACATTCCTTTCTAGGTTATTCATTTGAGTTTTACAAAGTATTAGGTTTTATCATTAGGTTTTGCATGTTACTTGTCTTTCCAAGCCCTATCTTGGTGGTGAACCCCCTTTAGTCCTCAATCACACCCTAGGATACCTTATTGCAAGATCTCTTTCCCCCTTTCTAACTTTGGATTGAGGTCTCTAAGGTTTCCTTGAGTGTAACAATAGTGAGGTAGGAACCCTATCTCCTCAAAGGTGGGGCACCCTATTTCCATTGTTACAATTACAATAAAATTATATTAACTATATATGAATATTTACTAATTTATTTATTTATATTAATTATTTTATAAGTGGTTTATTTTTCCTTACACCATATTATAAGTGGATGAAAGGACATCCTAAATATGGTGGTGCCTTTATCTCATCTCAAAATTCTATAATTGATAACTAATCAAAAGAATCGGGAATCTATTATGCAACTTGATTGTTTTATGTTTTAAAGTAAGTTAATGTAGGGAAAAAGTGATATGTGAAAGTTAAAAATAACAATAGAGAATACACTACTTTCTTGTATAAATATGAATATTGTATACATCCTTCCAAATATAACTCCTTTCTCATTTTTCCATGTTGGATATTAGATTCAACAACTTTAAAAACTATATCATGTGGTGGATGTCATGCATCAAAACAAACAAATAAATAATAATTTATTGGATAAGAGATACTTGCACCATAAATTTATTTAGAAAAAGGAGGTGTTGGGAGAAGCCCTCATTTTATTTTCAAACATAATGATTTGTATAACATTAAGGGAAGGAAATTTGGTGGGATTGCATAAGGTCCCTCATGTTTGGTCAGCATTGTAATTTATCATTATGGCTCAAATTACAATACATATTGGTGAAAGGAGAAAATCCACATAACCACATATGCAAATCAACAAAATGATTTGACTTAAAATCTGAAATTTATCTTACATAAATTCATTCCTTGTGCAAATAAAAATAATCAGGGGAAACTCTCTCCTTTCTCTCAGGTTTCCACACAATGTCACTTCCCAATTACATAACATTTTTTCTCTTTTTTTAATAACCACCACATAAACATGTGGCATCAAATAAGCATTACAAATCTGATATAAATCAGATGAAGAGGGAAAACACACATAAAACCTCAACCTCAATTACACAAAAGTAATCAAATCTGAAATGCTTGAGAACAACTTAGAAATCTACAACAAAACCTTTGTCTTCTTCATTAAACACCTTCTGAAAAGTTACAATAACTTTATAAATCTGTCATTACAAAGATTGCAGCCTTATGGGCTGACCACTACAAAACTAATATCAAACATGTATACAATATAAAATAACAAAATTAAGAACTATAGAAAATGTCTCCTTCAAATGACCTTCTTTCTCTGCGAATTTGCTCCTCCAACATGTAAATCCTCAACTGAAACCTCTACTAAAATTCGATCATGGATTCTCCAATCCATTTTCTACTGCCAATACCTCTTCAAACCTTCCAAACTATATTCTTCCTCCTCTCCCAACAAAAATCTACGTGACAGATTGATGAGCTTCAGATCTGGAAGCAACCACCTAAAAATTGTCAAATCAAAACCTTAACAAAGCAACCACTACCTCCTCTTTTCATGTAACTCCCATTTCCCACACCCCCACCTAGGAGAATGCATAAAAATGAATTATTAAATACATTAATTCTCAAAAATAATCTTTAAAACCACTTCCCAAGGGTTTTCCAAGATTAGGATTTCCCACTCCTCACAAATAGGGCCTGAATCAAAAAAAGTTTCAAATCACAACTTGGGCATCCAAATATGAATCCCTATAATCTAGGAGCATTAAATGGCATTTCATGTTCTTGAAACTCTCAAAATCTCATGCACAATATTGGCTTTTTTTTTTTCTTTTCAAACTTTGAACCACTCCCTTGCATTATCTCACTTCAAGATTTGCAACAATAAAAATGGAGGCCGATTATTTAATACAATATTGTGGCCTAATATTGCAAGTTATTCTCTTATAATATAATTTACCAAAGGAAATTAAAGTAAAATACTCTTTTAAATTGATGTTGATTTCCACTATATCAAGGATGCTCTTGCATCACACATATAAATGTAATTTATGATGTCATCATTGTATATATGAGAGATCAATGAACTAACAAGAGTATCATATGTGTGGTTGTATGATGAGGCATGTGGTGTGGTGGGTTTCATTAAAGGGAAAAATTAGTTACAAGGCTAAGAATGGATATTTTAGTAGGAGTTAAAGTATGTTAATAAGGAAAATATGATAAAGTTAAAGGAGCTTGCAAGGGAGTTCATTATTTATCTAATCTTAATGATTTTGAGTACTAGATAATTGGATTTCAATTGGATGCAAATAATATTTTAAAAGTAAATTATTGAATTTTTCAAGTTTCCATCAAAATTAATGAATAATTGTCTTGATCAATGTGAGAGGTGAATAAATACTAAAGTCTTAGCCAATAAGTGTCACATAGTGGAGAATACATAATTTAGAGGTAGACTAAATAACAATTTATCACAAATGTATTAGGTCATTGAAGATTATAATTGTTAGAGTTGAGCTTGGCCCCAATTTTGATTTGCATTAGCCATAATTATGATTAACAAAGTTGAAGTTGAGTTTTTTTCTTAGAATAAATATTTGTTAAATATTGATGAGAAAATAATTTATTAGTAAAGAGCTTTTGTAGATTGATTAGTTGATTTTAAATTTGACAACTAGATCCCTCAAAGCATAGTTAAAGTTGAGTTTGTAAAAATGAGACTTATAATAATTTCAACTTTTCATTGGTGTAATATATTAATTAAAATATATGCACATAAACTAATTTTAAGGACCAAGGTTTTGCCTTAAACTACTTCGGTAGAAATGTTGTTGATTACTTCATTGTATGCTCGGGTTCCCAAAAATAGAAAAAATTGGAGAGATATTGCTACAACAATCAAGAGCTAAGTAAAAAATCTTAGTCCCTATAGAAAACCCTTTCCTTCACTAGAATCCCTATGTTTCAAAATGAGGATAGCTTCTTCTAGGCTAAAGAGAGTAAAGGAAACCTAACTGTCAAATTGGCTTACATTCTACTATTAGAGCAAGGTCCTTGTAGTAGATTATGGAAACAAATCTAGAACTAACACCTTATATCCAAGATTAACTTCTTTTGGTGGACAACTACCCACAACAAAATCCTCACCCAAGATAACCCAAGAAATAGAGGATTACAATTCCCTAATAGATGCACTTTTATGCAAAATGGATAAGGAATGTGTACCTCATTTATTATTACATTTCCCCTTCTCTGTTGAGGTTTGGGCCTATGCCCTACAAAATATGGGTGTTTATTGGTCTATGAATGACAGTGTCATAATTCTTCTGGAAAATTGGATCTATCCTTTTACCCACCCCCTAACTATAGAGCTTTGGAGACAATTCCCCTCGAACCCATAGTTTTCTTTGATTACATAAGGTCCTAACCAATTAGGGCTGAATTTTCCTTTTTTTGTTTGGAAGAGCATTGACATTACATTTATTTTCATATAACACCAAGTCGCCTTTATTAAATGCATGAGGGATGACATTATTGATATAACCACGTTGCATTATTTTGGAATAAGCTTGGAGATTCTCAAGAGCATTGATACGATGTTCATCCAACATTTCAAGTTGATGCAATCGTTGCTATTTATAAGTAGTATCATCAATAATCCCTCTAAGAGAAATTCACAATGAAGGAATCTCTTAATCCAAGGGCATTATTGCTTCAGCACCATAAACAAGGCTATAAGGAGTGTTTCCAGTAGATGTTCTAATACTTGTACGGTAATCCCACAACGCATAAGTTAGTTGAGTATGCCAATATTTGTTATATTTACTTACTATTTTTTCATAGAATTTGTTCAAGAGTCTTGTTAGTCTATTCCACTTTTCCATTTGACTATGGGTAATATGGCGTCGAAAAGTGATGTTGAATGTGGAAGGTTTCCAAGAACTTCTTCATGTCATTGTTCTTAAATGGAGTTCCATTATCTGAAATCAATGCAGAAGGGAGACCAAAGTGAGCAATAATGTGTTCCTTGATATGAAACGACATATTGCACCAACTTTTGTGGAATGAAGAGGGATAGCTTCTACCCATTTTGTAAAATAGTCGATTGCAGTAATGATAAATGTATGTCCAACGGAAAATGGTGGTGATATTTTTCCAATAAGATCCAAACCCCAAACTGAGAATGGACAAATAGGAACTTGGGCACGAAGTTTAGAAGCAGGAGTATGAATCAAATTGTTATGTTCTTGACATTTATGAAATTTCTTAACATAGGCAAAACAATCTTGTTCCATGTTTCGCCAATAATTTCCTATACAAACTAATTTTTGAACTAACGATCTTCCTCCAAAATGCCCTCCACAAGCACCTACATGAGCTTCTTCAAGTGCTATAGGGATTGCAAATTGTTTAAGACATCTAAGTAAAAGACCATTAAATGATATTCTATATAACATGTCTACAAGGATCTTATGTACTTAGTGTAGACATGCAAAATTAACATTATGCATTCGATCGGATTCAGTCAAATTAGATGTTGCATTAGGACCATTCATCAATTAATCAGGTGCACTTTCATCTATTCATTAGGTAATTTCATCTCCTAGGATCATTTATTTAAAATCAAATAAACATTATCATCAACCTTTTAATAAATCAAAATCCATTTAAATCAAATCCTAAATCATATTCCATCATTTTCTGATTTAAATAAATCAATTATCAAAGTCCTGAAAGTCAAATCATCTAATCACATTAAATCAACATAATCATCATCTAACCCTGATTAAATGTTAATCCCACCCACTTGCATTATCTAGATATCTCCATTTGCACAATAAATCAATTTTATTGATTTATTAAAACCTTCATTTTCAACATGACAAGTCAAACATGGCATTTATTGCTCTTTTTCTTTGTCCCCCTCTCAATTTATTGCAAATTTGAATTCAAATTCTCCCTCTCATGGGCACTCTTCCCAAATCTTGCACAACCATTGACCATTCACCACTTGACAAGTGTCATCTTCTCATTGAGGATCTTTAGTCCCACATTCACCATCTTGGCCAATCTCTCATCAACAAAATCTATAAAATAAGGCTTAATCCTCATCTATAGGATCCACAATTTATGCAAGGTTACTCTCTTCATTTGAGATTTGATCTTGTTCATCATCACTCCACCATCTCCATTTGCATTTTATCATTTTAGCTTTCATCAAGGGTTGGGAAAGGGTCACTAGCACATGTGACACCAATCCAACTATGGAATAGGTAACTTGCTTTTGTTTTTATAATGCTTTAGTCTTTCTATTATCATTTGTTGCATTTGGAAGCATTCACAAGGTATTTCATAGAGGTATTTTGATAGAGTTTGCAAGGCACTAACCCATTGTTTGAAGTTTAGTTGTTTGCAGATTTTAAAAGGATGCCTACATTTGGCACTAGAAGGAGGGCAGCTTCTCAAAGTCCTTAAGAGGATGCTATTCACATTTAAAATTGGCATTTGACATGATAAGCAGTGTTTAGTTTCATACTATAGGAGTTAAAGACATTAACAACTTTTGTTATGATCACTTTCATCATTTCATGTTAATCTCTTACAAATACCATTTGATTGTGATCTCATTTAACATCATAACAGCATTACCGTGACCTTTTGTGGCTCTCTACATTTGCTTTGCTGTTCCCTGAGTTTTGCTTGGCTTTTTCTAAAAGTGTTTCTGATTTATTTATCCATGTATTTTGACTGAGTATTATGTTGTTCACTGCTTTATCTGACTTGTTCATGTTACAAACCTGGGTAACTAAATTCTATGAACACTGTTGTACTCGATAGACATTTTCTATATTCTCTTCGTAAGTCTGTTATGTCTAATGTTACAACGAATGCAATAATAGTTATAATGAGTGTACTGGTGGTTGTCTAATATACAAATATTGGATATTTGGGTTGGGCTTTTTGTGCAGATTTCTTGTATCTTCTGGTGAAGCCCCTCCTCCTGTGTTCACAGCATGCTCATTATCGGTATTGTCTCCTATCATTGATGTGTTGCAAGTCTAAGATAGAATTCTGGACTCTTACGCCTCCTGGAGACTTTTTGAAACAGAAATCTGCCTTCTTTGATACTACGCGTACCTTATTAAGATAGGGAGAATACTGAAAAAGCTTATAAAAATCATCTTTTGTGCCCACTAATAGCATAAGTCTGAGTGTATTTTCAAAAAAAAGATTAGGCGCATTTTTGTTTTTCCTGGTAATTATATCTTGACTGGCTGCTTGTGATAGAGGGGCGCGCAAATCTGAAGGCAACTACCTGCTTGCACTTTTTGTTGTTGTTTAAAAAAGATAGAGGCACACCTTAAATGTTGTTTCTGGCTCGCATTTATGTGTTATGTTGACTGCCGCACCTTATCTCTAGCATACGTTTTGAATGAGTCTTTGTATATCTTGCTGCCTGTCACAAAGATTTGATATCATTGCATTTCCTGAGATTGTTTTAAATCTGATTTCGTAGTACAGTATGTAGTCACAATGCTTGGAAGAAATGTTTATCTGAGGAAAAGTTTAATTATTTTCAGGTGTCTCAAACAAGTTCATCTGCTTCAGCGTAGCAAGGAACATCGTGCCCAACATTGAATATTCTTCGATGCTAGGAAAATAATCATTCTAAAGAGATTTAAAACAACCATACTTGAGTAAAAGCAACGAGTGATATTTGATATGACCAGGTTATATTTTTAGGTGTAGTTTGTGTAGATGGGCTATTTAAATGCTTAATGATTGTGGGGATGCTTTTTGATAGATATTAAATTTAATCCACTAAATTTCATCATTTAGGTTATTTTGAAAATAGTCAAAAATTTGAAACTTAAGATGATGCTTTAAAAAGATGCATTGCTTGTGGTGGATAAAAATCGGTTTACTTTGCAAAATTTATCAAAACTTTTTTTTCCTATAGTCAAAATATTCAAGAGTTTGAAGATACTTTCTATCCTTAAGGTTTGAGAAAATCTATGAGCTTTGAAAGAGTCAACATTTGAGGATTAAGAAGTTTTTTTTTTAGATTTATTCTTTATAGTTGATTTATGGGCTCAAAAAGCTTGTCAATGTCAAAATGGGAAGGAATAGATCTATTAAGGGTGATGTATTTTCAATAGAGTTAATATCAAAGCATGATCATTCTTTTACTATCATCCAAATCTTTGTCCTTTCATTTGGGATAATGTTATTATTTGAAGTGAATAACCAAAATGAGTTTGATATCTTGATCCTCACATGAGTGTCTTTTATTTTATAGGTACCAAAAGCAAACAAGGGCAAGTGAAAGGTACAAACAAAGGAAAGGCGAAGGTGAACAAGGTACAAGTGAACAAAGGCAAAAAGGAAAAGCGAAAGCGAAAATCAACAAGGAGGAGGCTAGCAAACGAAAAAGAAAGGAGGGGAAATTTTTTTGAAAACACAATGTGTTTTTTAACACTTTAAGTGTTTGATCAACACTACTTCACGAAGTTGTTTATCTTTTCGTTTTAGAACACTAATTTTCATTTGGGTCTAAAACGAACAATTTGATTTTCATTGCAAAGGGCTTAAAATGAATCTTAGGACAAACTCACTAGATTTTGTTTTATATTATGAATCAACAATCAAACTCACACTCTATTTTGGTGCTTAAACAACTCACAATTGCTTTGAAGGGTATAAACCAACAAGTGCTTGATTTGTGATTTTGTCTTTGGAGGTGTATCCTCTCCCTTGCGCTCAGGTATCTAGGGTGCAAGAGAAACACTTGCTAAAAATACATTTTATTGCTTTGAAACACTTCAATTTTAGCTTAAAATTAGCTATATGAGTGTGAGAGGGGCATTTTTATGCATATTTCTCTTTCTTGCAGCCATCAAAGATCGCATCGAATTCACTTGATTGTGTCTTTGCTTGCTTTTGTTTATCTTAGAGGGCCCGGGCTTTGTGGGAAAAGTAATCACCCAAGGAACGGCTCAACCTAAGAACACTCTAAAGCCAAGAGTATTTCCAAAATGGATATAGCCGTGGATATTGGAAGAAATGCCAATATCACGCGCGCATTCCAAATAAGACATCCAAAGGGGACTCTTTGCCACGCTAACAATCCCTACGAATAATGGAAAGTCCTTACTAGAACCTATGTGCTAGAATTTTCCAAAAGTTAATCTATTTGTTGGTGCAAGAACGGTCGCTCAAGCCACCCCACACCTACTTCTTGTAGAGATGGAAAGCATGCCATGGGAGTTTCATGGCAAGTTGATGCTCGGGTCACTCGCATTGACGCATGAGCCGTG